>JAQZBX010038853.1:9993-23357 GCA_029593785.1 Cabassous unicinctus
GCATGCGGGCATGGTTCAACATAAGAAAATCAATCCGTGTAATACACCACATTAATAAATCAAAAGAAGAAAAATTACATGATCATCTTGATTGATGCAGAAAAGACATTTGACAAAATACAGTATCCTTTCTTGATAAAAACAGTCCAAAAGATAGGAATTGAAGTACATTTTCTCAACATGATAAAGAGTATATGAAAAACCCACAGTTAACATTGTACTCAATGGTGCAAAACTGTAAGCTTTCCCCTTAAGATTGGGAACAAGATGTTCACTCACTGTTACCAGTGTTGTTCAATATAGTACTAGAGGTTCTAGCTAGAGCAGTCAGGTGAGAAAAAGAAATAAAAGGCATCCAAATTGGAGAGGCAGAATTGAAAGTTTCTCTATGCACAGATGATATAATCCTATATTTAGAAAGGCCTGAAACACCTACAACAAAGCTACTAGAGTTAATAAATAAGATCAGCAGAGTGGCAGGATACAAGATTAATATGCAAAAATCAGTAGTATTTACTAGTAAATCACTAGTAATGAGCAATCTGAGAAGGAAGTCAGGAAAAAAATTTATTTACAATAGCGACTAAAAGAATCAAATATTTAGGAATAAACTTAACCAAGGATGTAACACACTTATAGTCAGAAAACCGCAACGCATTTCTAAAAGAAATCAAAGAAGACCTAAATACATGAAAGAACATTCAGTGTTCATAGATTTGAAGACCAAATATCATTAAGACGTCAATTCTACCCAAACTGATATACAGATTCAAAGCAATCCCGAGAAAAATTCCAACAGCCTTTTTAAAAGAAATTGAAAACCCAATTATCAGATTTATTTGGAAGGTTAAGGGGGCCCAAATAGCCAGAAATATTTTTAAAAGGATGAATGAATTTGGAGGACTCTCACTTCTGGACTTTAAATCATATTACCTACCTACAGTGGTAAAAACAGCATGGTACTGGCATAAAGATAGACATATAGACCCATGGAACAGAATTGATGGTCAGAAACAGACCCTCATATTTATGGATAAGTGATTTTTGACAAGGTTGTCAAGCCTTGTCAAGGTTGTCAAGGTTGTTCAGCTGGGGCAGAACAGTCTATTTAACAAATGGTTATGAGAGAACTGGATATCCATATCCAAAAAGAGAGAGGACTCCTATCTAACATCCTATACAAAAATTCACTCAAAATGGATCAAAGACCTAAATATAAAAGCTAGAACCATAAAACTCCTAGAAGAAAATGTACAGAAACATCTTCAAGACCTGGTGGTAGGTGGTGGTTTCTTAAATCTTACACTGAAAGCATGAGCAATGAACGAAAAAAAAAAAGGATAAATGGGGCCTCCTCAAACTTAAACACTTTTGTGCTTCAGAGTACTTGGTCAAGAAGGTGAAAAGGCAGCCCACTCAACAGGAGAAACTATTTGGAAGCCACATATCTGATAAGGGTTAAATTTCTATGCTATATAAAAGGATCATACATTCAATAAAAGAGCATGCCAGATCTACAAACAACTCATGAGGAGATGGCAATCTCTGTTAATGCTTCTCTGTTCATGGTTTTGACTGAATCTTCCTTACTATTAATTTTCATAATCCCAATGTGAAATATTTTCCAAATAATTTCATTAGGATTATGAAAATTAACAGTAAGGAAGATTCAGTCAAAACCATGAACAGAGAAGCATTAACAGAAAGGTATGGGCGAACCATCCAGCCCTACCATTCACTAATTGCACAAAGCGGAGACTCTTGATTTCCATCTCCTCTTGAGTTGTTTTGGAACCCAAACATGGGACTACAAGGTCATGTTCTGGCCACCAATTTTCTCAAGAAAGAAAGAAAATACTCTAGAAGGTAGAAAGAAGGGAGACCAAGCAGCTATTTTTAGGAGAACCAAAACTTGTTTCCAACCCTCAAACCTGAGCATCCAGTTGCAGATCTGGCATGCAGAGGAAAAATGCCCTGTTGGAAATGCATTAAAGAACCTATTAATGTTCTTCCCTTTCAAATCATGCTTCTTAAATTATTAGGAAAGTCTGCAGGAGACTGGAAAATTTCAGCAGCTCACGTTCTTCTAGACATACTGATACCCCTAGAGTTGTAACTCTGGCCCAATGCTCTTCGTATAAAAGGTTCCGCATAAACATCTCATAGAATCATTGGGCCTCAGATAAAACCAAAGCCCAGAAAAGAATTGTAACTTAAGCATGACAAAACCATGGCTAAAAATCAGACTTCCTATTCTCAATTCAGTTGCTAAGTTCATTTTACTGTTTAGCAACTGGGTTTCAATCCATTTATGATACACTGGACTAGGGATGACAGCATAGGAAACGCTCCGGTTCTCAGGATCGAGTCTCTTTGTGTGTCTGCAGAGGCATTGTCTCAGGATGTCTCAGTCCAAACTCAGATGTGAAAAAGAAGTATGATGTTTTCTTTGCATTAACTCCTTCTGAGTGCTCTCCTAGAGCTGTTATCTAGTCTCAATAATCACTAGAATTTCCTTCTCCTTATGTCCCTTCACCCACAGTAGGACCAAGTTTTGGAGAGTTTTGTGTACACTGAAGTTTTCAAAATGCCCCTCTAGTTGTCAATCCACATTGGTTAACACCAAGGCATGAGCATCTTGGTTGAGACTGGAAACCATCATGGCTGGGGTCCAGCTACCCTAAGCTGTCAGCGTGCGTCCTGCTGGCTCCCTGGGGCAATGCCACAAAGCACTCTCCCTGTCTTTGCTATTCACTCATTAACCTGCCTACTGTCTACTGCCTCCTGGCCTCTGGGATATTCTCTTTTCCACTCCACCCCTTCTTCCAGCACTCCCTCTCACCCCTTCTCCTCTCCTCTCACCTCTGGGATTCACAGCATCATCTTTAAGAAGCTTAGCATTAAAGGAAAAAAAAAATACAGGAAGAGGCGCTGACTTCAAACAACTTCTGTTTTTTGGTCCTGTGAAAATCCCTCAGGCAGAAAAATACTAGGGGTCTAGCTACCTAATTAGAATTCAGGAGAGGGGGAAAAAATTCAGCAAACAAAATTCAAATGAGTATCTCAAAAAATTACTTTGCCTCACTATCATAGGTCTCACTGCCTCTGGCTCCCTGGTGTTATCATATTAAAATTTTTAGAAGAATAATGGGAAGAGTTTTAGCAAGACACTTAAGAAAGTTTGAATGAAACTATATGCCTCCTTTTGTACACATGAGCGCTTGTGCACGCACATATACATATAATTTTGGAAAAATGCAATATTTGTGCTTGCGTAGTATAAAATCTTTTGAAGAGCTCTCTATCTTCAGATCTCTTTGGAACTGTTTCCCAAGGGATAAGGGTAATATTGAATTACTTTTAAAATACTGTACTTCAGCATAAACTATGTGACATTATATATGTGTTACTTCAAGTCTCTCTCTAGAGGCAGGCAGTTGCATTGGTCAGAAACATTTACCTCAAGAGCTGTTAGCTTAACATTTCATCAGAAAAGTCTCTCTTCCAGAAGCATTTCCTACAAGCATTTCACTTACCCCTTTCTCATCGACATCAGACAAATTTAGAATTATGGATGCTAGAAATGGGTTCTCATTAGTGAAATGAATGGTATTCAATATATATGAAGTAGCTAAAACATTTTAGAGACATTCCCAGTCTTTAAGTGAATAGAGTTTAATATCTGCAACTTTGCTGCCTCATATGGTAGCCACTAGCTACATGTGACTATTGAGCATTTGAAATTGACTAGCACCACATGTTAAAATGATAATATTTTGAATACATTGGGTTATATAAAATATATTATTTTAAAAATTTTTATATGTTTGTTTTCACTTTAACATGGCTCACATTATACTTCTACTGGGCAGAACTGGTCTTTAAAGGCCCTTTATGCCTGGGGATGGTGCCTTGGGTTGGATCCCTAAAGAATTTGGGTCCTGCTACTGGTTCAGTGGATTCTAGCACCCCAAGAGAATTGTCTGTCACATAGTTAGCTGAATCCTGCTGCTGGAAGAGTGTCTCATTTACCTCAGGCATCAGGAACTGTTGTAGGCACTGGGACAGACAGAACAGATGTCAAAATTATCAAAATAGTGGCCCTCACTGAACTTATAGAACAGAGGCTTCTGTGCCAATTTACTGAAAAGTGACCATATGACAAAATTTGATGAAAAACTTGCTTTCATTATATCCTTGTAGTTGCAGAGGAGTAGCTAACCTACCTTTAGACCAGGTGCCAGGTCCATGACCCCATGCTTCGGGACCTCTTCCAGCCCTGCCTCTTCCTCAAGGCAGTTCTTTTGCTGGAGCCCTGCAGACTAGAGGGGTCCAGTACAATATTACTGCAGGGTGATGAGAGAAGTAGCATAATCTAGGGGGGTAGGGCAGAAGATAGATATCAAGAACCAAAGCATCAGATACCCCAAGCTGAAT
Source organism: Cabassous unicinctus (assembly GCA_029593785.1). Taxonomy (NCBI): domain Eukaryota; kingdom Metazoa; phylum Chordata; class Mammalia; order Cingulata; family Chlamyphoridae; genus Cabassous; species Cabassous unicinctus. The sequence continues at coordinate 14,431 of JAQZBX010038853.1, forward strand.
TAAAGCCTAGTGCAGAGACTATTGCCCTGGTAACTGGTAGAGGTGGCCGCAGAGTTATAAATGGGCTGTAACTTTTTGAAACTAAGCCCAGATATTCTCAGTGGGTTGGGACTTGAAGGCCATACCTCAGTCTTCTCCATCACACTAAAAGAAAGGTGCAGCTAATTCCAAGGAATTGTATTCATATTACATATATGAATCTAGGAGAGCTATAGTGATATAAACTGTATATGATACTCATATTCTGTATCCTGTGGTAGATTTTTATAGTCATGACTTTCAAAGAATCATGCCTCTGAGTATTCACGCCCTTGCAAATCCCTTCCCACCTTAATGTTGGCCTTGACCATATGACTTGATTTGACCAATGGAACGTTGGCAAATGTGATACAAGCAGAGACTTGCCAAGTGCTTCTGCACTGTAGCTTGCCCTCTTGAAGCCCCAAGGCCACCATCCTGTGAAGAAGCCCAGGTTCTTAGAGGCCTAGATGTCTTGGCTTTCCCAGGGTCCAGCTGACCCACTAGCTGAATGCAGCTGCATGAGTGAGCCCAGGTGAGAGCAGCAGAACTGCCCAGAATTGGAAGAAATAATGAATATTACTGTTTAAAGCCACTAGGTTTTGGAGTTGCCTGTTATGCAGCAGAAAAACTGATACAAACCCCCAAGGTAGATAAACATATGTTCCTTGCTCTCAAAGGCTTATACGTCTCTGAATTCTACCGGCTCTGACATAGTATGAGGTTTGTGTTAAGTATATTTATTGACTGAATAACAAGCATGTTGTATATGAAGATCTTGATTTTAATATAAATTGAGGTTGATAATCTGTTTTATATAAAGACTTCTCTATTAATAATGAAAAGGTAATCCTGATTGTAAAGCATTTGACTTTTAGATTAATTTTCAAAGAGCATGTATTGAATAAAATGAGGTAGCCCTGAGCTAGATCTACAGCCTATATAAACTGCTATAGCTATATGAAGTTTGTAAAATCCTAAGCTTAAATTATTTTTAAAATTTGATTGCCTTTGAGGGGCAGAAAGTCTTACTTCCTGAAAGTCTAAAAGTTATTCAAAGTCAATTTAATATTTTGTCATAAAAGTAAGGACCTCATTTTCAGGGAGGCTTGTTAGGGAGGCTAGGACTCTGTGCACAAAACTGTTAGAAAACTCTAAGAGCATAGGATGCCAAAATTAACGAGCAAAGACAATAAGTGCTCTGAGGGTTTAGAAAAAAGGAGATACCAATACTAGCTGGAATCTTTAAGAAAAAGCCTTGGAAAAAGGAAGCCAGTCTTATGGGTAAAATATCAAAGTGAACACGTTTATTCCTCCCACTACTGCCTAGAGTAAAAGTAAAAAAAATGTTTACTATAAGGACAAAAAAAATAAGGGAAGAGACAACAGCAACAAAACTTGGTTTCAAATTATTTGTGACTTAGTAGACCTGAGAAAGCTGAAACATGAGCTGGATTTGGAATAAAACCCAGAAGCTAGACAGTCCACTTTGCAGGGCACTTCCCTCAAAAATATACTTGAAATTGGAGGCACTGAAGAATATCTTTGAAAGTAAGGGTAAAGCAAGTAGAGTTGTAGACAGGAATATTTTCAGCAGGTTGAGTGTTTACATAAGCAGCAGACTGACTCCCTCCTCAGAGCTGACCATGTGACTGTCTCCTCCACCCCCCAAACCCTGCTGAGGTCCAGAGCTCTGGATCTAAGCACCAAGCACAGCTGAAGGCAGAGGTAGAATTCTCTGGCAAAGTATTAAGTGAAATGAAACTCTTCTTATCAAATCAAAGACATCAAGTTCCATTATTTCTTGTCCCCAAGATCACCAGCAACTAAACATATATCTTTAAGGCATAAGATTAAAGGATTCCTCTGGGAAGGGTGACCACTCAATAGAAAAGACCAGAGGATACTAAGTCAATGAGCACAGCCCACAAATAGAGCTTCCAATCAGCTCTGAAAGACCTTGCTCTTAAATAGGAAGGGACAGCCAAGAATGGCCAGATATTTATGGGTACCTTCTAACATGAAAGATAGAGACCCAGTCAAACAAACAAACAAACATTTGGAGGAAAAAAGAGACTGGAACTGGAGCCAGATAACAATTCTGCAATAGTATAACAAATATCCTCAGGCAACCTCAGAAAAGATATCAATCACATCCATGAAACATAAACAAGATACTATTTAAAATATATATAACAGCTTTTGAAATTGAAACTTAGCCAATTGTTATGGGGTGCCTAAGGGTTGCCTCCTGAGAGCCTCCTTGTTCTTCAAATGTGGCCTCTCTCTAAGCCAAACTCAGCATATGAATGCATTACCTTCCTCCCAGTGTGGGACATGACTCCCGGGGATGAGCCTCCTTGGCAGCGAGGGATTACTAACAAGTGCCAACAGGCAATACGACTGGAAAAAGACCTCAAATAAAAGGGGGAAAAGGTAAAGACAAATGAGTTCATATGCCTAAGAGACTTCAAAGTGAGTTGGGAGGTCATCCCAGAGGTAATGCTTATGCACATCTCCATAGGACCTCATAGGCTTCCAATGTGGATATCACCCCAAACAGAGGGGCTCCTGAGGGCTCTGGAGACACCCAGGTCCTATATCAGGGTGGATAGCCCCAGAGTTTCATGCCTTATCAGTGGGCCCTACTTTGGAATCCTTGCTCCTGAGAGTGACAGAGTTGGACCCAAATATGTCTTCCCTGCACATGGTCCATCTGTCCCTTCTATTTAAACCTATATGTGGTGCTGGAGTTTATAGGTGTACTTCCAGAGACCGGGGTCTTTGGGCTGTCCATGGGCCATCTGGGCCCAGAATCTCGGTGGAGCTGCAACTCCTACTCTACAACTCAATGGACTCACCCTGGTCACCTGGTGGGGAGATAATGATGGACAACGGCCATCCCAGGGAATGGAGAGAGTCTGCAGCTGCAGGCAGGATAATCTCATCCATCTTATCCATGGGATATAAGCCCCCATTCACTTGGAGGATTGGGGGAGAGCTACGGACTAGAGTGGACTTATTGGTATTCTGTTATAGGCATATTGTGATTCATGCAATGGAAGTAATTACAACATTAATGTGGAGCCAGAGGCCACTGGACACTTTGGGGGCAGGGAGAAGGAAAAGCAGTTGTAATACAGGGCCTTTTTCGGGACTTGGGAATTATCCTGAGTGACATTGCAATGACAGATATAGGCCATTTTATATTTTCATATAACATGCAGAACTGTGTGAGAGAGTGTGGTCTACAATGTGAACTATGGTCCATGCTTAGTGGCAAAGCCCCAAGATGTGTATATCTATTGCAGGTGATGTGCCACTCTAATGAAAGATGTTTATGTGGGAGGAGGGGGAGGTGGGGCACATGGGAATCCCTAAATTTTTATGTAACATTTATGTAATCTCAGTATCTTTCAAAAAATAAAAATATATATATTTAAAAAAATATATATATATATATATATAACATTCAGAGAAAAAGAAAAAAAATCAGTGAAAAGAGAAATAAAAGGTCCAGTAGAAGGTTTGGAAGCCAAAGTGGAAACTGTCCCAGAAAACAAAACAAAATTAAATGTGATAAAAAATGAGAAATATAATTTGAGGTCAGTCTGAGAGGTCAATCATCCAAATAAAAGGAATTACAGAAAAAAGGGGGAGAAAGTGATGAAAGGAATAAGAAACTTTTCAATAAATAAAGAAATTTCTAGATGATAACTGCCTATCAAATCTCAACAGAATGAACAAAAAATGTACAATGTGAAGTTTTAGAAAATTTTAGACAAAGAACACTTCTTAAAGCTTCCAGATATGGGAGTGGAAGGAAGGTCAAAAACAAAGAATTAGAAATTAAAATGGCATCTGAATCCTCAACAACACTTTTATTTTAATAAAATGGAAAAATGCCTTTAAAATTCTGAGGAAAAATTACTTTCAAGCTAGAATTCTATACCCAGGCAAATAACAAGAGAAAAAAGCCATTTAAGTGAGGACACAAAAAGTTGACCTCCCTTGTAACATTTCCTCAGGAAGCTACTTGAGCATGTGCTTCAGCAAAACAAGAGAACAAACCAAGAAAGAGGAAGACATGGATTACAGGAAGCAGAGGACCCAGCACAGGAGAGAGGCACAGGGAAACCTGGGATTATGGTGAAAGGAAATCCAAGGATGAGTACTGTGCTGCTGGTCTGAAGAGTGGCCAGTACTGATTGGAAATTAAGGAAAAAGGCTTTCAGGAGGGCTGTCTTGGTCAAGCAAGCACTGGCCTGATTTTCACTGATGAGCATATTTAATGCTTTTAAATCATTAGTCAGTTGATTGCATCTATGGCTAATTACACCTGCAGTCAACAAAGGAGATTGCCTTCAACAATGAAAGGAGTCTTACCCAATCAGCTGAAGGCCTGAAAGGGAGAACTGATGATTTCAGCAGGCAGAAAGAAGAATTTCTATCTCTACTTCAGTCAGCCAGCTTTGTATGGGGAATTTATCATCACCTTCATCAGAGTTCCCAACTTGTGATCTGCCCTGTGGAATCCAGACATGCCAATCCCCACAGTCACATGAGCCAATTCCTATAATAAATCTCTTCATATTTACACACACACACACACACACACACACACACACACACCCTGTTGGATCTGTTTCTCTGGAGAATACTGACAAATATTCCACCTTAGCCAAGTTATCAAACTTAGCATCACCAGTAATGGGACTAGTTGACAGCATGTGCTTCTTCCTATGATGCACTAAGGAGGACATAACATCACTTCAGTGGAAATCTTACCAAGAATGCATCAACTGAATCTGATCCTGAGGCTTTCATGTCCAAATTGAGGGACTCTCTACAAAATAATTGGTCTGTACTCTTCAAAAATGTCAATTTCTTGAAATACCAAGAAAGTTAGAAAGACTCTAAAGAGATATGACAAATGAATGCAATGCAGGATCTTGGACACATTTTTGCTAGAAAGAACACTTAGGACAATTAGTAAAATCTGAATTAGGTCTAGTTTAGAACATAGCATTATATCAATGTTAATTTCCTGATTTTGATAATTGTACTGTGACTATTTAAAAGAATTCCCTATTTTAAGAAAATATACACTGAAGTATTTAAAAATAAAGGGGAATCACATCTGCAGTAAACAGTTCAGAAAAAAATCCAATTTGTGTATATATCCATCCATCTCTATCATCTATACATCTACTCATCCATCTACAGAGAAAAAGATATAGCAAATGTAGTAAAATGTTAACATTTGGGAATCTGGGTAAAGGCTATCCAGGAAATTTTTGTAATTTTCTTTAACTTTTTTGTAAATCCAAAATAATGTAAAAATTAAAATATGTTAGAATAAAAATAGGTAAAAGGAAGCTACAATACCACTTAATACACACACTATATATTTATGACCTTCCTGAAAGAAGCCTATGGTCATTTACTCAGATAACCATAAGCTGGGGGATGGGGATTATACAGAACTTTAAAGGGCTGCAGTGCACAGGGCCCAAGTTGACACTGATACCCAGATGGTGAAAGCACCATCCTGGCCTCCCTATTAGAACAGAGGTGTTTGGGGTCAGGTAATAAATGTATTCCTAACCCAATCCCATCCATCTCACAGTGGGTCCACTGATCTATGGACCCACTTAGGAGTCATTTCTCCAGTTTCTAAATGTATAAACAGAATGGACATACTTACTAATTTGCCAAAATCTTACATTGTTTCCTCAGACTGTAGAGTAAAAGCAACTATAGTAGGAAAGGCCAAGTGGAATCCCCTAAAACTTCCCTGCCCTTGGCCAAAATAATAAATTAAAAACAGTGTTATTTCCCAAAGGGAAACAGAGATTAAGGTGAATCTCAGACTTAAAGGAAGGTCCATAGGTCCATTTATATTCTCATTTAATTTGCCTCTATGACCTCTACAACAATCTGAAGAATCATGATGGGTGGCAGTGGCTATCGCAAACATAATTAAGTAACAGCAGAGGTGGTATCTTCATTGAAGCAGATTAACACAGCTCCCAGAATGTGGTAGGCTAATGCATTCTTGTACATACCTATCAGGAAGGTTGATCAGAAGCAGGTCATACTCACATGTGAGAGACAACAATATACATTCATGATCTTATCCCAGATTTTTAATTCTGTCTTTGTCACATTATAGTCCCAAAGTAATCTCGACCATCTGGATCTTCTGCAGAACATCACATTGATCTATATATTGATGTCATCATATTACTCAGACATGATGAGCTAGAAGCGGCAAATATTCTGGATGTCTGTGTAAGATATATGGGCTGCACAACGTGGGAAATAAACCCTATGAGGACTTAGAGTTCTCTCCCTTCAAAGTTTTTGGGTTCAGTGCTCCAGGGCATTCCAGGACATCATTTTCAAAGTAAAGGACAATTTATTGTACCTTGTACCTCCTACCACTAAGGATAAACACAGTGCTTGGTAAGTCTCTTTGGATTTTGTGGGAAGAATATTTCACACTTGGGAATGCTGTTTTGATTCATTTATCAGGTGATTTGGAAAGCTGCCAGTTTTGAATGGGTCCCAGAGTAAGGAAGGGCTCATAGCAGGTTCAGATTGTAAAACAAGCAACCATGCCCCTGGGGCCATGGGATCTGGCAGATTCACTGGTACTAGAAAGAGATATTAAGTCTCAGGCAAGCCCCAAAAAGGGGGTCATGGTGCAGATATTGGGTTTTTGCAATGGAGAATTATATACCATTTGACAGATAGCTCCTGGCATGCTAAAAATGGAGCATCTTATTATGGGACATCAAGTAACCATATAGCCAGAAATGCCCATCATAACCTACCAAGTCATAAGGACATACAGGCTCAGAAGCAATCCACCATTAGATGAAAGTAGTACATCTGGGAACAGGCTTAAGCAGGTACAAAGGTTACAATAAGCTGTAGGAAAGGTGACCCAGATCCCTATGTCACCTACCCCTAGTGCACCTATGTCTCTCCCTCAGTTCCTACCACCTATGTGGTGGAAGGGGTTCCCTATGACCAACTGACAAAAGAGGAAAATAATCATGAATTTGATTCTAGTGCTCACCTTCACCCAGGGACGAGCATTTGGGTCATCCTATCAGACCTAGACTAACAGAAATGATAGCTGAGGGAGAGAAGAATCTAGAATGAATGTTAAAGCAGGAGATGATGTATATCAGTTTTGACTTCAGGACCAGCTGCATCAGTGGGGCTGTACTTATTACCACTAACCCTCCTCTTGTATGTTTTCCCAGACACTGTGACCATCCAGAAGCCAGGAAAATCTATGCCTCAAAAAGACAAACTTAATATGAGAAGATGTACATTTGAATGAGGGGACTGTATTGGGAACTGTCTTGTCCAGGTTATACCCCGTACCTCCCCATCTCTATCAAGAGCAGAACATTGCCAAAAACTATTTGATACAGGGTACAAAAGAATGTGGTTTTTGCTTTACACCAATCTCCCATGTCCCCCAAGTTCTCTCTCACCCCCATGGATGAGCTAGACTTTACCTGAGACTACATTCCTTGCTTTGTCTCTTTGCCTTCCTTATCCCACTCCCCCAGTCTTCTACAGAATATTTCCCTTGAAGAACACTCATTTAATACAACTTGTACCTGAATCCCTGCCACAAGCTCTGCTTCTAGAAAGCCCAGCTTAAAATATCAGGTGATACTGGTGATCGAAAATTTGAGAATCTGTGGACAGAAGGAATTTTTACCACCAATCCTTGCAAAAGTTTTACCTACCTGTTAAATTTTTAGCTATTAAACTAACAAGTTCATGACTTCTCCCCATGTTATTTGCATATTTTAAATGGGCTTAGAAACAAAATAGTCAAGGGTGGGGTGGATGTCAACATGCATGTCAGGATTGTCATGAGTCAAGATTTCTTTTGTACATTTATGAGTGATGGTGAGGAGAGGATCTGAGGCCCTCCTCTAATCCCTTTCTCTCCATCACTCCACCAACTCTATCCTGAAGATCCAAAAAGTGCATCCATCTCCTTATTTTCAAAAATTTCTAATGATAGGACACAAGCAGAATTTGAGAAGGATTAATCTGACACCTGACCAAAATGGATTGGGGTTAGCTGAGACTTGGAAAGGGAGACCTCTTGAGAGTCTGTTACACAGAGAAGAGCCTCAATGTGAAATGGGGAAGGCCTAGATTTTGGTGGCAGCAACAGGAATGAAATGGAAGAAACAGAAGTGAGGTACGTTTTCAGTAAGTCTCCAAAAAGTCTTCAGGCCCCACCACTCTGTGGGATCAATATGAGGAAACATTAACAACCCAATATCCCTGGATCATCTCCCTCACCTGTAGATGCAAGACATCTGCTCCCACCTCAGCTTCCCCATTTATTCCTCGAGTGTTGTTGCTTCATAAACAGTGTACCACAACTAATCATTGTTGCTTCATAAACATTGTATCACAACTAACCATTGTTATAGGAAAAAGATGTGCAAAAAGGAAAAAGTAAACAAAGCATGTGCATACCTAGAAATAGTTTAATGGAAAGAAAAATCACTATATAAAGATAGTGACAGAATGAACATGAGCAAAACTATTCTTGGGTCAATTCAAAATACAATATGTGAAGCATAATCTCTTTCCCCAATGACCTTTATTGTGAAGGGACATCTATCTGCTGCAGCATCTGAAAGGATACACTTTTAGGGGGTGTGATGGTTAGGCTAATGTGTCAACTCGGCCAGGTAATTGTGTCCAGGTGTTTGTTCCAGCAAGCACTGGGCTAATTGTAATACAAGAGCATTTATGGACTTCAATCACCAGTGAGTTTACTGCGTGGATGGCTGATTACATCTGCATCAATCAGGGAGATTACATCATCAATGGGTGGCGCTTTTATCCAATCAGTT
>JAQZBX010038854.1:0-23255 GCA_029593785.1 Cabassous unicinctus
CTTTGGTCTTCACCACTAGAATGTAAGCTCCTTACTAGAACAGTGCTTGGAACACAATACATCCTCAATAAATATCTTTTGACAAACTGACTAAATCTTGAAGACATGCTACTCAGAGAACATATTTCCTACAAAAATAAAAATGAATGAAAGAAAGTGACTAAATATGTTATTAATTCTGGAAGTGGTACATTGGGTTATTGAGGCACTGGTTACGTTCAATTTTTTAATTAAAAGGTGACTACTGTGGTTGTTCACTTTTAAGTTATTTGAACTTACATATGTGTTTCACAGGCTTATTAATGTGTATTATATTATCAACTACAATGATGCATTACAGGAGTTGGCAAGCAGAGGTTAGGGCCAAACACAGCCTGCAGCCTGTTTTAGTACAGCCGTAGATAAGAATAATTTTTTCCATTTTATAAGTGGAAGAAGAAGAAGAAGAAGAAAGAAGAGGAGGAGAAGGAGGAAGGGGATAGGAATGGATAAGGGGAGCAGGGGGTTAGGAGGAGGAGACAGAAACAGTATATAGTGAGACAGTATGTAGTGTACAAGTCCTAAAATATTTATCTGGCCCTTTCCAGAAAATATTTTCCAGCTACTTTGGAAAATAGGATTTGAATGGGTGTTTTATTGCACTATTTCAAAATCCCAATATTTTAAGAGGGAGATATTATGAAAAGATGTTGAACGTGCAGGTGGCCTGAAGCTCTACAGACCTGATAAAGACAATTCATATAAAACCCATAAATAATACAAGTGCTTCTAATTGACAGAACCAGGGTCAATTAAATTTAATGCCAAAGGATATTAAGGAGAGACATAATTGTTGAATATTAACGATCTGGAAGAAGAAACATCTGTGAATCAATGTTTAATATAAAATTTATGGCATAACATTTAGAATGATTTCCCATTTCCTAAGGGGTTTACATATTTATAACTTTTCTTTAGTTTGTAGATACACTTTTATAACTTAAGCTTAAATTCCTATTACATCTCTCCAAATTGAAGATCAATTAAAATATTAAGCATTAAAAATATTAAATTGACTATATGAGAGAGAAACTATTAGGTGAAATATTAATGGAAAGAAGATTAAAATGTTTGGGGCTGCATTAAAAATTTACTAGCTATAGCCTTCAATAAATTAACAATATTGCCAAAGTCTTTATTGCTGCTGCTATTAAAAGTGGACACCAAAATAGCCGCTGCAGTGGGTATGAATGAATTTACCTTTCAAATGAATATCATTCAATTTAATGAGTTTTATCTTGCCAGATTGGATGTTTACATTAAATATTAACTTTCATATACTTCAATGTAAAGCTACTATGAATTTGGATAAGCTGAGGAATAGTTATGTTTTTAAGGTACTTTTGCTGTCATGCTGAGCCTAAGACATCTTTTCTTTCAAGTTAAATGAACATGTCCTCCTGTTCAAATACATTTATATACTATTTGTACCAGTAGGCTACAGTTCTTTTTACCAGCCCGGCGGCAAGCTTTTTTCTTTTTAGAACTCCACTACCACCCCCACAAATTGACAGCAACCTGTCAGTCAAGGTACCCTGTCCTCTCCTAACAGGTCAACACCTAACCCTCACTAGACCAGGTGGATGGACCCCCTCTCTTGAGCAAAATATCTTATGATGGAAAAGCAGTTGGGGCTTGGGGAGGGTCAGCCTGCCCATCAGGATTTTTTTTTTAAAGATACTTAGATAACATAAATGTTACACAAAAGATATAGGGGTTCCCATATGCCCCACTCCCCACACCTCCCACACCCTCCCACATAAACATCCTTCATTAATGTGACACATTCATCGCAATTGATAAACGCATCCTGGGGCTTTGCCATTAAGCATAGACCATAGTTCACATTGCAGTCTGCACTCTCTCCCACACAGTTCTGCATGTTGTGTGATGATATAAAATGGCCTATATCTGTCATTGCAATGTCACTCAGGACGATTCCCAAATCCCAAAAAAGCCCCTATATTACAACTGTTTTTCCCTCTCCCTGCCCCTAGAGCCTCCAGTGGGGTGGTCATTGCCTCCACATCAATGTTGTAATTTCTTCCAATGCTAGAATCACAATATGTCTATAGTAGAATATTAGTAAATTTACTCTAGTCCAAAGCTCTTCCCCCAATCCCAAGGATTCTGGGGTGGTGATGTCTGTTCCACCTCCAATTGAGAGGGAGGTTATATCCCATGGGGAAGATGGATGAGACTATCCTGCCTGCAGCTGCAGACTCTCTCCGTTCCCTGGGATGGCTGTTGTCCATCATCATCTCCCCGCCAGTTGTCCTGGGTGAGCTGTAGAGTAGGTGTTGCAACTCCACCAAGGTTCTGGGCCCAGCTGGCACATGGACAGCCCAAAGACTCGTGTTTCTGGATGTACACCTACAAACTCCAGCACCAAGTATAGGTTTAAACAGAAGGGACAGATGAGCCATGTGCAGGGAAGACACAATTGAGCCCAACTCTGTCACTCTCAGGAGCACAAACTCCAAAGCAGGGCCGCCTGGCAAGGCAGCAAACTCTGGAGCTATCCGCACTGACCATGGGACTTGGGTGTCTCCAGAGCCCACAAGAGCCCCACTATTTGGGGTAGTATCCACTCTGGAAGTCTATGAGATCCTGCTGAAATGTGTGCAAGCTTTGCCTCTGGGATGACCTCCCAACTCACTTTGAAGTCTCCTAGCCATATAAACTCATTTGTCTTTACCTTTTCCCCCTTTTATTCAAAGTCTTTTTCCAGTTGCATTGCTAGTTGGTGCTTGGTACCAATCCCTCGGTGCCACGGAGGCTCTTCCCCAGGAGTCATGTCCCACACTGGGGGGAAAATAATGCATTCATATGCTGAGTTTGGCTTAGAGAGAGGCCGCATTTGAACAACAAGGAGGCTCTCAGGAGGCAACCTTAGGTACCCCATAAAAATAGGCTAAGTTTTTATTTCAAGAGTAAAGGCTCATAAGCCTAGTCATCAATATCAAGGGTCCATCAATGTATCATCCCCCTTCACCAGTCACTGCCCCTGAACTTGGGGGACTGTTGCTGCCTACTTAGAGAATGTGACAGAGCTCTCCAGGATGGGAATTCAGTATTCTCTCGGTCATTGTGTGAGTCTCCACTCACTGTGACAATGTCCCATGAACATTTTTACATACCTTATATGTATGCTCAAGTGAACTTCCTCCCATGCATCCCCCATCACTGACTCACCACACCAATGATCCTTCCCCGCCCCAGTTGTAACCCTTCTGTGATTCAACGCTTCTTCAAAAATGAAGCCATTACAATAGCCAAATACAATTAATAGGAAAATGAAACAATAATGGTAAGTTTAAATATGAGAAATAAAATACATAAAAATTTAAAAAAACTGAAAATAAAATTAAAAGATTGGGATATTTTAAAAAATGAAAAATATTTAAAAAAATTTTTTTTGACATTTTGCTTTTCATCACCACAATATCTGGTGTTCTGTCTGTTCCATGGCACCTTCCCCCTCTCATTCCCCAGTGTCTCACTATTTTTCATTTTGTTTTCAAAGAAGTTTTAGGTCACAGCAAAGTCACACACAGAATACAGGAGACTCTCATATACCCAACGTCCTCTCCCCCATATTAATACCTTTTTATCTGTGGATGGTACCATCAGGATTTTTGAGCTCTTCTGCTTCTGGCCCTGTCTTGTCTTGGTCATCCACCTTCTTCTATTTGGTGATCAACCAAAGATGCTGCCTATCAATTTCAGGTTTTGTGGGTTTTTTTTTCCCTCCTTCCATACCTTGTTTTTCTTCAGTTAACCAAAGTCACTTTCTTTTGTTTGCTGATACCCTATCCGAACAGATTCATCTGAAGAAAAAAATGAAGTTATGAAATGCTTAAAAAATAAAAGTAGGTAAATATTAGCACAAATTAATTCTCCATATTCTAATATATACATATATATACACACACACACATACATACATACAGGTTTGTCTCCTCTTAGCTAGAAATAAGTTTATAACATGAATATCCTGTGTTAGTAGCAAGAGATGGTATTCAAGTTTTTTCTTCCATATTAGTGTTAACTTAGCATTCCAACATGATTTACTTGGCTGGGAAAATGTCCTATCCAGGCTTTTGATATTTATTTTGAACTCTGTGAATTCTGTTAGTTAATGTTATTCAGGCAAACATCACTGAAATAAGATAAATACTAAGCAGAAACACCTGTTATCTTAAGTGATAAAACCATGTGATAACACTATTTCCCCTTAATACCCAATAAATACAAATGAAATATACTCTCTGCTTTTTCACATGAATTTTTATTTTTAAACTATAAAATTAGGGAATGTAGGGTTTGGAAGGGGGTTATCTATAAGAAACAGTAATAGCTTCCATTTAGAATGTTTATTATTACTCAGATCCTATAAGTCAGCCCTGGCAACGACCCAAAGGAAAGGCATTACCTCTATTCCATTGTGAGAAAACTGAGGCTCAAGGAGGAAAAATTAACTTGCCTGAGGTCACCCTTATTTATGAAGGGGCAGAGCTGAAATTTAAACTGAGATATCTCTGTCAGCAAAGCCCATACTTTAAACCACTACACTATTTAATTTCCATAAGAGATTTTATACTCTGTTCATCAGTCCATGAAAGAACAGGATCCTTGATTGGTGGGGAGGATCAAGTCTTAAGAACTCTATGAAGTTGTTCTCTGTGTCCCTGTTAAATCATCTGTAAAACAGGGATATTATCCCCATTAAAGGGTTATCCTGAGGACTATATGAACCAATTACACGCCAAATGCTCAGGAGGGGAACTGGCAACATAAGGGGTGCTCAATCGCTCAATAAATGATAGTTTTTATTATTTCCTCCCTTTTACAGATGAGAAAACTGTGGCTTAGCCACACTGAGTGAGTTGCCCAAGTAGACATGGTAGATGGGGACGTGGATTTGAGCACAGAGGTATCTGATTCTGGGAGCTAAATTGTAAACCACGGTGTTTTCCAGAGGCCCTTTATTTTCTTTCAAAAGCCAGCAAAGAAGGCTTCTCTATCCTTCCCTCTCACCCAGAAAAGTGCCCTTGATTCTCTTAGACTTGATTACCTTTGCTTTCTTTATAATAAAGGAAGATCATTTATCAATAGCAGCTGTGAAGTTTATTTTCAAGAGCCTTAACAGGAATCAAGATAAACTTTTCTGTGAAAACCATTGACACTTTCATTAAGCCCTGACCTGCCCACTGATAAGTTCTCTTTTGATGTATGTCTCCGGTATGGCTCCTCCAGAAGCCACCTAACTGTCTGCTACTGCAATGTAATCAAGTAACCTTTGTCTGTGACAAGCCTTAGGCTGGTGAATGTTAAAACACAAACAAAAATAAATGACTTTTTGATTGACATGTCTGTTTTGTAGATTGACCAGACAGATAAAATCAGTCAAAACAAATCAGTTTATGCACCAACACATACTTAGAAAGATTGTATTTGAAAATTTCATAACACATGTGGTCTTTTCTGCTTTAGCTTTTAAAGCCTTACGTGCATTATTCTACTGTAATTTACAGGAGAGTGTTAAGATGAGAAAGTTAATTATGGTTCTCAATTTTCAATAACATAATAATACACTGGTATGCTGCTAAAAATGCAGCTTCCTAGGCCTCAGGAATAAAAATCCAATTCTGTAGGTTTGGAAAAGAGTCAAAGAATACCCATCCATCCATCCGTCCATCCGTCCATCCATCTATCCACTTATCTATTTTACAGTGCCGGAGGGTCCATGGGACTTTGGGAAATCAAGAGAAACAAGGAGAAAATATGTTGACATAATGTTTTTACATTGATAAAAACGAATATTTGGAATATGAATTTTACCTATACTTTTTAAAGTGAATGTCTATGCCATATAAAGTCTTAGATAAAATGTATATTCTTAGGGGCAGGTATTGGACTTTTCATTTTATATTACCAGTCCCTGGTGCATGGTGTGTGCTCAGTAAGCATTGCTGAGTGGATGGCGATTGAATACATGATAATCTTAGGGTCTTGCCTTGTTTTGGTGCCCTCTATTTGCTTTGCATTCAGTAAATGATCATTAATAGAGATATTTTGTATGTACGTAAATAAGTACAGATAGCATCATACAAACCAGTCTTTAAATGGTCCCCAGATTACAAACTCCCAGCTTACAAATACCCCTTATATATGGAAGACTGCCCCATTACCACTACAGATTGCTCCCCTGTCACCACCTCTTTGTCTTTCTTCACTCCCATGCTGCAGCTACCCTCAGATATCAGGTAACCCTAAACAACAGGAGCTACAAAGCCCCCGAAACAAAACTCTTTCCAAAGTTTCCAGAGATTCTTCTGTAGTCCTCCTACTTGTTGCCACCCTTCCTTTACTCCACCAGAACTCCTGGGAGCCCCTGACTGCCTCCCTCCCCCACCCCCCACATTCTCTTACCCCATTCCAGGTACTCAAGTTAGCACCTCAGGACAGACTTCTTATCTAACATTGCTTTTACTCAGATTCACCCAACTGAGAAAACAGAAGCAACTTAATTGATGCTCTCTAGGCAGTAGCCACTGTTAGGATAAGCTCTGTGTTCCTAGAATAGACCCCTTCATAGCCTTCTTGACAGCACCATCATGAAAGAACTAGAGGAAGGAGTGAACTCCCTAGGAGCAAAGTTCAGGGGAGATCTGTGATAAAATATTATGGTTTCCTATTCTTCCTCTTTTTAAACGCATGCCTAAATAATTTGGCATGATTTTAGAGTGTAGGAGTAGAGAGGAGAGGATATCATCTAGCCAGGCATGCACAAGGTTTTCACAATCACTCTCCCATTAATTCTTGGCAATGCTTGTTGTTAAGTATTAGTGTCCTCTTTTTAAATATGAGTAAAATATCAAATATGAGTAAAATATCAGAGTTTAGGCAACGTTCCCAAATGACACTGCTAGTGAAAGGCTGAGATGAATTCAAATCCCACCCTGATATTCCAGCACTTGATCTTCCTCCTTAAACATTTCCTTCCCAGTGACAGAGAAGAGAAAACACAGAGCCCTGTGGTATGTTAGGGATACAACCCCCAAACGGGCTCCCTTTTTCAAGTCTGTTTGTTTTATATTTAAGTTCATGTATATTTTGCATTTTCACAATATATCTGGGTGGGGTTGAAGGTAAAAGTAGTGATTATTTCCTTAGGACTCCAAGTAAAATGAAACTTCAGGAAGATGAACCATGCTTACCCCTTGGTTTTGAATCTAGCGGATTTGGAGTGAGTGTCACCCAAGAGTAAATTAGTCTTAACTCCCTCAATCTAAAAGGTGTCTTAATTTGGAACCGAAACTTTGAGCCAATAAGTATTGGGAAGAATAACTCAACCTCAATTACACCAACAAATTCAACATCCAATTCAACAAGTTAATTCATTCAGTTATTTTGGTAAGTGCTTTATCTGCCATTACACTCAAATGTTGTCCATTAAGTTACTCCTTGATTTGAAGGTCAATGAAATAAATTCTTTGAGACTAGAATTAAAACACATTTTGATTTTATTAGATAATAAGAGGTATATACTAGCATGCTTCCACCCACTGATTACCTCGAAGTCAAAGATGAAAAGGGGGAGGGGAAGAGATTGTTTCTTAAAACGCTTTGTTAGCCTAATATCTCATCAGGAAAGGCAATGTTTTGGTTTGCTTGTGAGTTGTCAGATTTCAATTTCGAAAGAGCGTTATTTTTTAACGAAGAGCATAAATTTTTATAAACCACGTTTTAAAATGACAAAAAGTGTTTGTCATTTTTGCACTCCCTTCCTGTGCTCTATCTTCCTTTACTACAGCCTGCACTTTTCTCCAGCAAAAAAAGCCTGAATGACTGTGGGGCTCACCTGTATGTCCCTCTCTCTCAAGGATTGTAGCCCTTCATTGACTCCAGAACCATGCCTGCAAACAGTAATTTTATAGTTTTTAACCAAGTTTTATAGTTGTTTATGGTGGAAAGGTAAGTCCAATACCAGTTACTCATCGTGGTTGAAACCATTAGTTTGCTTTTGTTGTCTTTGAGCAAAAATTAAAACTTGAGTTATTTTTAAATTACCTTTTTTTACTAGAATTTTGACAGAGAAATAGTTCAGAAACAATTTTATAAGTACTCCATAGGTTTTCCTGAGGATTTACCCAGTCAATTAAAATCTTATTTGAGACAGTCAACTGACTTCAATCATCGCAGTGAATGATTATTTATGAAATAAAAACTAACAGACCAAAAAAGCCTAAGTGATCATTATTCCTAAATGCTTCCATGTAATTGATTTTTTTGGTAAACCCAGAATCTGTTGTCCTATATAAACAATTTTTACCTTGGCAAGCTTATTTTACCAAAAATTAACTTAAATTTTAGTGGAACATTTTTTGTAAGATACATCACCATAATTTCTTTGAGACAATAATGTCCATGTGTCAACTGGAAATTTAAACATCCATACACATTTTTAGTCACTATTCCCCAGTCCAATTAAACCACTGGACATCTTTGACCTTTCTTTCCCATGTACCCTACTATCTTTCCATTAACAAGGGCATTGTCCCTTTCACCTTGGTAATTTATAGAGGAATCCTTCTTAACAAGGCGTTTTTAACAAGGGATCAATGAGCTTGAATTTAAATTAAAAAAAAAACATTGTTCTTGTGGGGACGTGTTGGTATGGGTGTGATGTATTTATTAAATAATACACAGTATAGTGTGGACTTAGTAAAGGGTCTGTGGTTTTCACCTGACTGGCAAAGGGGTCTGTGGAACAAAAAAGGTCAAGAACCCCTGCTCTATATCTTACCTACTTCCAAAAATGCTCTTAGGCAGCTTTAAGTAAAGTCATAAATACAAGAGAACAATTTGATAAGAATAAAAGGACAACATCTTTTTAGAAACGGCACTGGAAGAATATATTTGTAAGGAAATGAAAAAACCATTTTAGCAAATGACTCTGGCTTGCATTGTTGAAACATTTAGATGAGAAAATTGCTCAGAAAATGGTAACAGCTGGCACTGCCATCATGGCAATACTGAGTGGGACTTGGTTAGATGTTTCAAGAGACATACACTTCAGTTCCAATATATTCCTTAACTTTAAATCCTTCCCAGTTACTTGAATGCATGTGCACATGCACACACATTACACATATACACACGTGTATGTGCCTGTACACAAAGGGTTGATCTGAGAAAATCCATTATTTTCCTGTTCCTTTCAGGAAACATATTTGTGCATGTCTGCATCTATGTAAGCATCACATCTAGATGGTCAGAAGATTAGATGGAGTGGACAGATCACAGTTATTACAATACATTTATTTCCCTTGTGGAACCCTAGACTTGGACTTGGAGTTGGAAACAAATAATCTGTGACCTCATGGTAGATAAGCTTGTCTACTGCATAACCAATGCCTGTAGTCAGAGGCCAAGATAGAAAACCAATTTTCTATTTCAACCTGACTCCCAAATTGTCATTTTGAGGGTCACATTAAAATAGCTTTTAGGCTTTTAAAATATATATTCCTAACAATTGTCCCCTTGTTTTTGCGGTATTTCTCCTGGCATTTCCTCCACAGGACTTATCCACCTAAGGGCAGCCCCAGCAAGGGCCCTGTGAGTGGTTGGGTGGCTAGAAGCAGGGCAAGTTCTGAGAAGTTACCCGAAAGTGGAAGTGATTTGTCTTTCTATGTGGGCCAACACAGTGTGCTGCAGAGTTGAATGAAGTGGAGAGTGAAGGGTGAGGGAGTGGGGACGGAGGAGGCCCTGGGTGAGCCTCCAGTCAGGGTGTGACCTGGAGCCACTCACTCTAACAGTGTTTGGTTTCTTCACGTGTAAAATGAGGGCTAGATGTCTCTGTAGTCTCTTCCAGAGGTAACTTTTCACATTCAAAGCTAAAATAGTACATTCACTATATAAATTCTGATTTGAATTCACTTTTTAGATATTATGTCAAGGTCTAAGAACAAAGATCTAGCTTTGGATTGGGTTTTTTTTTTTTAAGCATAAATATAAACACAAATAAATTAAAGCATAAAATATTTCATAGACTTGGTGATACTATCCCCACTCCCACCATACACATGTGTACACACACACACACACACACACACATACACACCACAATCACACAAACATGTGTACATGCACAATAAAACATAACATCTATATTAGTAATCATCATAATGATTATTAGTAATAATCATCTATATTAGTAATAATCACTAGACAATATTGTGAGTATTAATAAAATTCTTTTAACTTAAAGGGTGTGAATATATAAGCAGTTTAATTAAAAATCTGACTAAAAAGAAAATCAGTATGAAATAGCACCATTAGCATTTTAAAAATTACATATCTGCTCTTTTAAGGGAAAGCTAATATTATAGCTTTCTTTTGATGATTCATGAAGAATAACCAATATAATTAAAAGCGGGATGCAGGTGTGTTCATTTTATAAAAGTTTATTGAGATGTATACTTGGGATTTGGGTACTTTTATCTATTTCAATAAAAAGTTCACTGAGAATTTTTTAAAATGCTGAATCTGAGACTGCATCTCAACTACATGGATAAGATTTCTGTTCAGATGTCCATGAAATATTAGCTGCATCTTATATAATGAATCATGTGAAACTAATATCTGGCTAGATGTAAAAAGGCTATATAGATAACACAAGCAGGCAATGGAATTATTAAATTACTACTTGCTTGCAGCTGGTAATTATGCTTTATATGCAAGATTATATTGAGAAGCTTAGGGTGTGGCTACTAAAAACAGGAATATACGTAAAGCAAATCAGAATCCCACAAATAATCCTCATTATTACAAAATCACTACCATACTTTTAAATAACAAAGATGATAGTGTTTTGATGCTAACTCAAAGAAAAAAAAGTTCAAAATATCTTTGGTTGGGTCCTTGACAATTGAAAGGGCATCTCTTTTGGGTGGCCTCTCTCTCCTGTAAAGAGGCTTGGAGAGGAGGGGCAGGGACCCATAAGGCGTGTCAGGCACTGCTTCTGGCCTCTCATACACATTCTACCAGGACTAATAATCTCAGTGGAGAGTATAGACAGAGAAGAATTATGCACTCAAACTTTTGAATCAATCTTGGAGGGCCATACAAATGGAAAGTTACTGTAACTATGCACTATTTAAAATTTCAGGTGTAGGCTGCATTCAGTGTAGATCAAACACTCCTATTGCATATTGTCATCTCTTTAGCTGTCGACAGAGGCACAATTGCATTGGGCTGAGAAGGAATCTTTGTCTTCCTCCACTTTGAGTCTAAATGTAGAGCAGCAGTTGCTTTGGAGCTTTCTGTGAAAGGCATGAGACTACCTTCAATATTTAGTGGCATGACTGTTGGCAGACCCTAGTTTCTTGCCCATGATCTCAGTTCCTCCTCACAATGTGCTGGCTTCCTCCCGAGTCCACGTTGTTTTTTATGACCTTGACTCGGAAGTTACACACTTTCACTTCCACCAGATGGGATTCATGAGGAGTGAGTCACTTGAACCCCTCCCATCTCAAGGCCAGAGGAATTAACCTCCACCTCCTGAAGGGATGATTATCAAGAGTTTGTGAGCACACTTTAAAACCACCACACCCCCTCTTTAATCGGATCTACACACTGCAGCTACACCCCTTTTACAAACACATCTGATCACATCTCCGTTCTGATTTGAAGATAAAAACCCAACATCTTTGGTCCTACCTGATGTGGTCACTGCCCCCTCTGGCTCTCCACCCTCTGGCCATATTCTCCTCCCATAGGCCAAGCTCCCTTTTGGCTCAGGGCCTTTGCACATACTATTTCTGCAGCCCAGCTTTATCTTATTTGTCCTTTCACTTATCTACCCTTCAGGTCTCAGTCCAAATGATTCTTCCTCAGGGAAGCACCTACCACTGTTTGTGATTATTTATGTCATGGTTTTGTTAAGGCTGCAAGGGTCTGTGTCTGTTTTGTTCATCATTGAATTCTAGTTCATGGTATAAGGTATGGCCAGTATTTGTTCTCAGTAAATGTATCTGTAGTGAATAAGCTAGAAGGAAAGGAGGGCTGAACGGAGCTTTGAGACCCAAATTAAGAGAGTCAAGCAATGACAACTCCATCTAGAATTTTGAATAAAGGCAAAGAGAAAAATATACCACGAGCGTGCATAAAATGGTATGTGCCAATGGTCAGGGCATCCACAGAAGAGCAAACTGAAGAAGACAATGAAGGGGTAGATGTAATCAAATCTCTGCTGCTGTGACTTGGACTTTGCCAGGTCAGGGAAGACATAGTCCTAGTCTTAATAGCATTAAATTTCAACAGCCTTCATTCTAAAAAGTTTGGATTATATCTGCACGTCCAGGTGGCCCTTCAGGTGGGAGGCTCATTATTCTCAGAGATTTCTTTTCTGATGTTTTGCCCCATCAGCTACCTGTATCTCTATCACCCACAAGCTGATCTCAGTCTCTGAGCCGAAAGACATGGGTGACAGTGGTATCTGATGAGAATCACCTCCTGAATCTTATTCTCTTTGTTAACATTTCAAGGGTGAGACTCATGAGGCAGAACTATCCCAGGGTTTGTGGTGCCTTCTGCAATAGGAAAAGTTATCTGGGGGAGGGCTGGAAATCGTCCACTGCTATCATTGTGTTGCCCTCTCAGGAGCTGACATGCCTGCCTTTTAGAGCAACGATTCACAGAGCATTAAAAATGAGAAACAAAGATAGCTCATTGGGAAATGAGTTCAGTCCCAGCAGCTCAGCTCCGCGCCTGGAGAGAGGACAAACAAAGCGGCTGCTAAGAATAAAAGTAACTTCAGTGTTTCTGGCATTTTGGTTCCTCCTGCTAAGGCCCCTTAAAACCCCTTCTATTGTGTCCATGCCTGAAAGCTTCCCGTGATCTGACTGAGCTTCTCTAATTGGGTGCTTGCAGTTCATCTTATTTTTCATTTTAAAAAAGTAAGCTCACCAGCATTATAGCCTCAGGGGTCCACAAGGAACATGTTTATAGAGAAGTTTTTGTATTTATTAGCATTACACAAAACCCATTACAAAAAAGCCTCTGAAACCCGCCCCAGCCTCAGCAAGCTGTGGTTGCAAATGTGAGCACTTGCTGTCACAAGCTAGAACATTGCTGGTGAAGAGCCACAGGACCCTGTGAAGGCTGTCCTTCACTCATCCCATGTTGATTGAGTTAGGGGACCTTTAAGGGGGCACCTTACTGTTGAGGCTGCAGGAAAGCAATTCCCTTCAAAGTAGAAAGTATATGAAGCACCTATTATGTGTCCAGCACATGCTAGTTGATACGTGTATGTGTGAGAAGTAGATATAACTGTATTGTTTTACAGATGTAGTCACTGAGGTACAGAGAGATTCAACGACTTGTTCCAGGTCAAGCAACAAGTAAAGAGTGAAATCAAAATGCAAAACACTGTCTACTTAAGTCTGGAGCCTCTCCTCTTCCTACCACAATGTATAACCTAATATAAATTGAAGCTTTGCAAGCCTCACTGCAAACTAGGTAAGTGCAGTAGTGACTAGAGAGAGGGCAAAAGGGCCACAGATCCAGCTTTTGGTTCAGTGTCTGCCACTGTGACATGCTGGGTTACCTGCTAGGCCAGTTCTTTCATCGTCACCAATTAGGTTGGCTGCCCTGCTGGAGGAAGACTTTGAGCACAAGTTATGCATAAAGCAATCAGTATGTCAAGAGCTAAGCAGAAGTAATGTTCTACAAGGGTAAGCACAGCAGGAAGAAAACCAAATTAATTTCAATTGCTCCCAGAGGAAAGAAAGAAATTTCAGCAATTGATACCAAATGCCAACTATTATGTGACAGAGCACAAGAGCAAGTGACTTCAAGTTAAACCTGACCAGACTGATTAATAGAAACCATTGAGTAATTGCCTACTAATAGCAGCTGCCTGAAAGGCACTGGAAGGTTTATGAGGAAGTCCCAATTCCACTCAACCCAAGCATTTCACAGCACTTGAAAAGAAAGAACAGATTCCGTGAGTAAATCAAATAAATATGTATGTTTTTAATTGCTACACATAAAGGTGGCTTATTCACATATGCTTCTTAGTCTTTTCTACCTCCTTTTCCTCTTTCTCTTACTTTAGTAGACATGAGCCCAGTCTGGGCCCTCTAATAAATGTATTTTTAACTAAAATTATGCCACTGTTTCTAGAGAGGGTTTACTAATCCAAATATCTTTAAATGAAAGAAAGCTAAATAACGTTTTTTTCCTGAGAATACTAGGCCTCTATTAATTTGCATCCAAATGAACCACAACCTCCTCAGTTAACTGAAAGTTTTTCCTTTCTCTTTTAGAGAAAGAAGCAATTCATAAGAAAACGTATTCATGTTATTCAACCAGCAAAGCCTTACTGAGTACCACCTACGTGTTCAAGCTATATAAAGTAACTTAGAGAAAATACAGTCACATTTCAGGCTATAATATACTAATTATTTGATCCAGTTACAAATAAATAGTAGAGATGGCACATACGAGTTCAGAGAGAGGCAGCAAGACAATTCAAGAGAAGGGTCAGAAAAGGTTTTATGGAAAAGATGGGGTTTGATCTTTGTCCTTGAGGGATCACCAGAGAAATGAGAGGGTTTTTTTCTAAGCAGGGAGGCATAGTAAAAGAAAAGGCCTTGAGAGGGGAATAAGCAAGGCATATTCAGAGGACAGGGAGAATTAGGCCAAATAGGTAACCTAAAAATTAATTATACTTATTGCTCACTTCAATTCAATAAACTCCTATCTTATGTACTTTAGGAGATATCAGTGAAGCCTAAGATATGCACAGAGGGAACATAAAATCTACTGGATAGAATAAAACAACTACTCTTCAAATGCTTACTGTATAATATCACAACATTAGAGAGACTATAAGTTAACAAACAAACATGTATACAGACCTATACAAATAGTACTGAGTGCTATGAAGGAAAAGGACATCATGTTGAAGGATAACAAGTGGGAGTAGGGCAAAATAAGGTAGCCAGGGGAGGCTCGTCTAAGAGGCATCATTTAAGGGAAGACTGGAAAAATGAAGAGGCACCAGAAATATAGAGATGGGAGCAGGAATATTGCAAGCAGAAGAAATGGTCTTCACAAGTATGCCATGTTTGGAGGAAGTGAGTGTCATTGAGGAACTGAAATGTTGTCAGTGTGGCTAGGACAGAAAGGGCAAGGGGGAGAGTAGACCCAGATGAGGTTGGAGAGATTGGCGGAAGCCAGGTGCAGCAGACCTTTGTAACCACTGAATAGACTCTGGATATTATTCAAAAAGCAACGGGCAAATTTTGAATGTCTTTCAGCATGATCGTGGCATGATTTAATTATGGTTTTAAAAGACCAAGCTAGCTGATATGAGAGGACCTGTGTTAAGTCCAAAACTGAAGGGTCTGACATGTTACTTTACTTGCAAGCTAACAAGTTAGGCTGCCACAGGCACATACCATAGGACTCCTGGATCAGGGAGCAGACCTTTTGTTTATTCACTGAGCATCTTATATTAGTTCCACACACACCAAGAGCCCATGGGGTGATGTGAGATTCAGATGTACCTGCAAGTGCAGCAGGGTTTGCATCACAGGACAACTCCAAAGTTTTGTTAACTCTGAACTTTTATAGGAGCTGCTGGCACATCTGCTCCTCCTCCCTTCTAAAGAGAGAGCTTTTCTTGGAGGTAAACAAATCTTCTCATCTGGAAGGGGCAGGAAAGGTCTCTACTTCAGGACCATGGAATGTAAACCAATGTTTCAAGGGGAAAGATAAGGTTTTACTTAAGTCCTTTGAAGTTATACACTGTCTATCTCAACTTCCAAAGTATGTTTGCCATTCAGTCCTCCTTTAACCCAGGTGCCAGTGTCTTTGCTCAGAAAGCCTTGACCAAGCAGAAAGGAGAAAATTCTTACAGAGTGTTGCCTCCTGACAACCTGTTGCTCCACTGGAATACCCCTTTGATAGATAATGGTGGCTAGAACTGGAGTAGCAGCAGTAAAGAGAAGTGAACACATTTGAGATATAGTATGATATACAGAGGCCTTTCTGATGGTTTGGCTATGGAAGAGGATGGAGAGGGAGGAACCTAAGTGAAGCACCATTTAAAAAAAAAACAAAAACTTTATTTTTAGATTAATTTTAGATTTACAGAAAAATTGAGTAAAGAGAGCTCTCATATATCCTATACCCAGTTGCCACTATTATTGACATCTTACAGATTGCTACCTTATTATTAACTGAATTCTATCCTTTGTTCAGATTTTCTTAGTTTTTATCTAATATCCTTTTTCTGTTCTAGGATCCATCCAGGATACCACATTACATTTAGTCACCATATCTTGTTAGGCTCCTATCAGCTATGACAGTTTCTCAGACTTTCCTGGTTTTGATGACCATCATAGTTTTGAGGAATACTGATTAGTTGTTTTTCAGAATGCCCCCAATTGGAAATTATCTGAAGTTTTTCTTATGATTAGACTAGGGTTATGAGTTTGGGAGAGGAAAATCAGAGGTAAAGTGCCATTTTCATCACATCATATCAAAGGTACATACTAGCAACATGGCTTATCACCACTGATGTTGACCTTGATCACCTGGCTGTGTTTGTCAGGTTTCTCTATTTAAACTACTCTTCCTTTATCACCACCACCCTTTCTATACTGTACTTTTTGGAAGGAAATCACTATGTGCAGTCCACATTTAAGGGGTGGGAGGTTATGCTTCAGCTTCTTGAGGGTGGAGTATCTAAATAAATTGTTTGGAATTCTTCTGAAGAGGAGATTTGTCTCTTTTCCCATATTTATCTACATATTCAGTAATTTATTTATATCTGCATGGATTGATGGATATATTTTATACTTTGGGTTAAATCCAATACTACTTTATTTGTTGTTCAAATTATCCCAGTTTTGACCACTGAGAGCACTTTCAGTTGGCTCCCATGTCCCTTTAACATTCCCCAATCAATGTGTTTGTTTGCTTGCTTGTTTTGGCCACTTCCCTACTTTCTGATACTGAAAAATTCTCCAGGCTCATCTTACATATTTTTCTTACCTAAGGCCTAGATCAGTCATTTTTCCAAGGAGTCTTTATTCCTTTTATTGGAGAATGGTATTAGAAACCAAAATCTGAAGACCCAGTTTTTTAATTGAACAATTGGGTAAATTGCGGTGTCACTTTGTGAGACGGGAAAAACGGGAAGAACAACAGGCTAAAGAAGGGCGCTGGGATCAAGAGTTAAGTTTGCGATGCCTGTGAAATGTTTGCGTGGAGATGGCAATTATATATGTAAGGAGAGAGATTTGGAATGCCATCTAAATTCACTCTTAACTTTGGGCTTCATCTAGTACACCCTTCTGAGTAATGACTTAAAAGACCTGCTATTGTGCTATCTTCCCAGCCTCTCCAGTCTCGTTTTCTGATGTTCATCTCTTTCCTATGATCTCATATTGACCTACTTGAAGTTCTTTGAAGTTCAAACTTTCATGTCTCTATACATGCCATTCTCTCTGTCTGGAAATTTCTTCCTACATTTTGTATCTGGTAAATCCCCATTTATCCTTTAAGATCCAATTCAAGCATCACCTCCTTGGAGATAAGAAGGCAGAGTTGAGCCTCACCTTATTTGTTCTTCTATACCCACTGCACATATTGAAACATATTGAAAATATTTGAAGGTCTAGCTCAAACTGTGAGTCACTTGAGCAGGTTCTGTGCATTATTCATTTTGATATCCTCATAAGGTTTAGCACAGAATAATTATTTAAATGTTGAAAGAAGGAAGAAATGAAATGTAAATAAGCAAAAATAGTGCATCAGGATTAGTATTTTGTGCTTCCTAAGCTAAACCAAGGCACATTTCTTTAAGGCAGGAGAGAAACATTTTTACCAGTAAGGTGAGAAATGAGACATAAATTGGTATCTGATTAACTCTATATTCACCAAAAATTTCATAAGATACAAAAAGCCTTTCCTCAAATATTTCTTACTAAATTGAAGGTTGACCTTTCACAGTGTTCCTGTAATGTTATTAGTATAATGGTTATGTGAGTTAATCATTACCATAAATCATCTGCCTATTATAAAAATAATTGCTACAGAGTTACATATGTTTGGTCTACAATAAACCCCTTCCTCATATTCATTATGCTAGTTGTATGTTAGGAGAGCATCTATAAAAATCTGACCTTTGTCTAATTTTGAGACATAAGATTCTGAAGGCAGTTAGCAAAGAACAATGTGTCAGGTCTGATCAGCATGGGTATAATTTTAAGGAATCTGAACCCATATAAGTTTGTTCCAAATGTGAATTTGCCTTGGGAAATGTGGCATTTTGAAGCTGGGTGGACCCCAGAAGATATGTCCTTAGAGCTAATCCGTTCCTGTGCTTGTAAACCTATTATAGATAGGACCTTTTGATTAGATCACTTCAGTAGGGCATGACTTGGGGTAGGTCTTTATCCTTTTTCTAGAGTCCTTTATAAATGGAGGAATAAAAGCCTCAGACACAGGAAAAATGCTGCAGAGATGGAGACACCCCGAGAGGCTGAGAACGAGGTCCCAGAGACTGGAATAAGCAGAGCACAGAGGCATGGACACAGGCCCCCAAGAGGCTGAAAGAGATGAGGACTGGAGGAGAGGGGAGAGATGCCTGATCACCCACAGCTAAGCTCTGGAAGAAAGTAAGCCTGGAGGAGAAGGCAGAGACTGGTGGAGCTGCCATTATGCCCTGCCATGTGCCTGATCACCCACAGCTGCAACTTGGTGAGACAGCATCTCTTGATGATGCCTTGATTTGAACACTTTCACAGCCTCAGAACTGTAAGTTTTTAACCTAATAAATTCCCATAATAAAAGCCAACCTATTTTTGATATATTGCTCCCAGCAGCTTTTAGCAAACTCAAACAGGAAAGATCCAGAAAAATTAGTGACTTTAAACCAGGCTCCAGATTGGCAAGCTATGGCCCATGGGCCAAATGCAGCGCCCCACACACCTGTTTTTGTAAATAAAGTTTTACTGGAGTGCAGCCTTGCCCATTTGTTAGTACATTGTCTATGGCTGCTTTCAAGCTACTAGGGCAGAGTTAAGTAGTCTTGACAGAGACCTGCAATGCTGAAAGTATTTATTATTTAGCTTTCTACAGAAAAAGAGTATATCCACCCTAACTCTAAAACATACCCAATTCTCCTTCAGATCACATAAACTCAACCAAACCAAACCAACAATTCTTATTCAGATCCTGTTATGAGCAAGCTTGCTGAATCACCTCTTACTGGGTAATTTCAGGCAGAATCTCCCCAGGAACATCTGTTAACAGGGTACAGATAATGGGGTGGGCTGTGGTCAACACTCCAGTCTTTCATACTGCATATATGTACTCATGGCCCCTTCCCCATGGCTGTAGTCTCAGTGTTTAGGGGAGACATAGGACATATGAGGCCCCAAAAGAGCTATCAAACAGTTAACATTTTCCCTGGGTATCTTAGATTGCCAGAGCTGCGACCACAAATGCCACAAATTGGTTTTGGTTTGGCAACGGGAATTTATTGGCTTACAGTTTCAGAAGCTAGAAGTCAAAAATCAAGGTCATTCTTTTCCCCAAAATCTTTAGCTTTCTCGTCTTGGCTTGCCATAATCCTTGGGGTTCATTGGCTTGCATCTCCATCCCCTGTTCATGGTGATTTCTCTCTCCTTGTGTTTGCTCTTCCAGTTTCCATTGGCTTCTGGCCTCTGTGTGGCCTTCTCCAACTTCTGCTTTCTGGTTTCTTCTCTTTATAAGGCCTCCTCTAATATAGATAAGACCCACCCTCATTCAGTTGCATCACCCCTTAAATAAAATAACATCTTCAAGAGACCCTATTTACAATGGGTTCATACCCAATGGGAATGCAGTTTAAGAACATGCCTATGTTTCGGAACAGAATTCATCCTACCACACCAGCTAAAATAAACACATAAGAAACCAACATCTATAAGATTTAGCTAGAAATTAGCCTTGATAACCAATTAAGACTTTTAAGTCCCTCAGGTTTAAAAAGGAAAAAAAAAAAAGACATTAATTTTCTGGCTTGGCAGGGATTCTTATTTACAGTTATGTGAAGGAGTGCATACTTAAATTCTTTGTGTAATTATGGTATTAATAAATATACACAAATTCATAAACAAATAACTGCATGTAATATTATTAGGGTACACAAACGTATTTGGACACAGGAAAATGACAAAATCCCAGGCCATAGAAATTTAAATTTAATATTGTGGCAGTACAGTAGCTTGTTGAGATCAGTCGGGTGATCACTGAGCACATTGCTGTTCTAGTCCACTCCATGTCAGTACTTTGATCCCAAAATGATTGCTCTTTGAATGACACCTTCATTAGTAGGGAATTGCATATAGCCTGAGCAGGATATGACCAGTCCTTCATTTGATGTCTGTCATTGTGCTATGGGCATGTTTCTCTATAATATGTTGATTGTGCATTTATGAGAAGGTAAGGGCTCTTGTTAGTTCTCTCAGGAAAGAAACATCAGACATTTAAAATTTGGCAAGTTTTCTGGCGTATTCTACAAGGGTTCATGGCATTTCCACGAAGCTGTCTGTAACACATCACCTATCAGTCTTCGTGACACCACCTACACCCAAACACCCCAAAGGCAGTCAGAGGTGAAGGCTCTGGAATCTAAATAACCTGAAAGTGTCAAGTTCTCAAATTCACTCCAACCTTAAGATTCTAGGCAATCTTATATGTTGATTAATTCAACAAATATTTATCAAATATAAGGCAATGTTCAGGAAACAAAAATGAGTAAGAGCAGGTTCTTGCCTTCAAGCACTTCAAAATTTGAATAATAAGAGAATGCTAGTTTGAGCTGAAAATGGTGAGTTTGTTGGAAAATTTCTAACAAACATCATTGAGCTTTTCTGTAGCAAATCAAATATGGTCTATCAGAAAATCATTTCCTAGGTGAAAATGATTTTGCTAGAAGGAAAGAGACTGTGTACTGCCTTAAAAGGGTTGTAGTTTTTTAAACCCGTCTTCTTGTTATGCTCCATTTTAAAATTTCACAGTAAATTTCTTATTGTTTTAAAGCAGCTGGCTTGTTTAATGCAAGAATTTAATGCAATTTGTTTAAGAGAATATGGTGTTATTAAGAGCCTTTGTTATTCATTAAAGGATCAAAACTCTTAAAAATGTTAATGTTGTGTCCATTGTGTTATTTCAAGGTAAAAAGAAAAAAAAAAGAAGAGTAAAAATGTATACCCTCTAAAAGCAAATGGATTCTGGAACAGAAAAACATTGTTAGAGAAATAACTGGGGAAATCTGAATGCAGTATGTGGTTTAATTACTAGTATTATACAAATATTAATTCCTTAATTTTGATCAATGTACCATGTTTATATGTTAACATTCTGGAAAGCTGAATGAAGGGTATATGAGAACTTTCAACACTATTTCTGCAACTCTTCTATAGATCTAAAAGTATTTCAAAATAAAACTAATTTTAAAATAATGTATATCACAAGTTATTGCTCAAAGCTGTTTAGCTTTTCTCATATCTTAGTATAAAATGTAAGACATCCCAAACAAGAGTATCTAGAATGACCAGATAGATATAAGTACTACCAGGACTTTTTATCCCCTAAGAGCACAAAAATATAGACTTCAGTGGCTCTTTCAAAAGAGGTGTCCTACTTTGCAATGAGATTTAGAGACAAAAGTTGTATAAGTTTCTATGAAAGTAGAGCAGGAGGGGTCCTTAGAGTTCTTTTATTCCAGTGCTCCTCAAATTATCCATCCATATATCCCTTATGGCTAAAGAATTAATAGGAACTCCAGATGGTGTGGTGGTATAGATATAAGTGACATGCCTACAAGTGGAAAAATATCTTCACAATCTCATGGTTTCACTTTTAAATATCCTGTAATAATTATGTTCTATATTATTATAAGTTACCTGCTTAACTGATTTCCCCAAGTCTTCTTATAAAATTGACGCTTCTAATAATTGTTTAAAAATGTTAGCTGAGAATCCCCATCCTGGGGAGCTCTGCCACATTCTCTAGTGGGATAGCAAGAATCCCCTGAGTACAGGAGCAGTGACTGGAAGGAGGATGGACCATTGACAGGCCCGTAATAGTGATGACTGTACTTATGAACGTTTACTTTTGAAATTGAAACTTAGCCTAGTATTATAGAGTGCTTAAGAGTTACCTCCTGAGACCCTCCTTATTGCTCAAATGTGGCCTTTCTGTAAGCCAAACTCAGCAAATAAATGCATTACCTCTCCCCCAGTGTGGGACATGACTCCCAGGGATGAGCCTCTCTGGCACCAAGGGATTACTACCAAGCACCAACTAGCAATACTACTGGAAAAAGGCCTTGGCCAAAAGGGGGAAAGGGTAAAGACAAATGAGTTTATATGGCTAAGAGACTTTAAAGTGAGTTGGGAGGTCATTCCAGAGGTTATGCTTATGCACATCTCAGCAGGATCTCATTGACTGCCAAAGTAAATATTGCCTCAAATAGCAGGGCTGGGGCTCCTGAGGGTTCTGGAGACATCCAAACACTGTAGGCAGGGCAGACAGCTCAGGAGTTTGGTGCCCTGCCAGCAGGCCCTACTTTGAAATGTATGCTTCCCAGATTGACAGAGTTGGACTCAGTTGTGGTTTCCTTACACATGGCTCTTCTGCCCCTTCTATTTGAACCGAGGGAGTGGAGTATATAGGAATCCCCTATATTTTTTATGTAACATTTATGTAATCTAAGTATCTTTTTAAAAAATAAAAATTATATTTAAAAAATGTTAGCTGATTTACCATGTTAATCCAAGAGTATCATTTAATTCTTGGCATAGCCCTGTGAAATTTGGTGGAGGATGGTAGCTGGTAGAGGGGTTGCAATTTAAGAATGACAGAGAGTCCT
This sequence comes from Cabassous unicinctus, assembly GCA_029593785.1. Classification (NCBI taxonomy): domain Eukaryota; kingdom Metazoa; phylum Chordata; class Mammalia; order Cingulata; family Chlamyphoridae; genus Cabassous; species Cabassous unicinctus. The sequence continues at coordinate 22,985 of JAQZBX010038854.1, forward strand.
GCCTGAGAAAATTGAGGCTCAGAGATTGATGCAAAATGCTCAAGATCTCTAATTATCCAGCTGAGTAAAGACTAACCAACATTGTATGCATGCACATATGTGTGTGAGTGTATCTGTATATAAGTGTGTGTGTGTGTTGGTCTTATGGCTGTGGAATACCACTCCCACTTTTCAACCACAGGATCCTTCAGTCAGGGAAGCTTCCATCCCTGGTAATTCCTAAGATTCTTGAGGAACTTTCCCTTTCCTTTTTTTTTTTTTTTTTTTTGGA
>JAQZBX010038855.1:0-23253 GCA_029593785.1 Cabassous unicinctus
CGGCCTGCCCTCACAAGGAGGCCCCGGGAAGCGAACCCGGGGCCTCCCATATGGCAAACGGGGGCTCCATCGATTGAGCCACACCCGCTTCCCCTCTTCAAGGGCTCTTGATTGGACAACCAGTAGGGTCTCTCCAGGACCTTAAAGGTCATTGATTCTGACCTACCACTCTGTAGATTAGGAACCTGGCAAGTGGTTTAACTTCTGAACTTCAAAGAATGCAAACTGGTTAGTAACAGATCTAAAATTAGAATCTTTTTCCTCTTACTCTTACTCTCATCTCCACCCACCTCTCTTCCTGGTGTTATTATCAGTTCCAAATGCTTAAAGTCAAACAGACAACAGCAGTTACACATTTCAGTTGACACATCTGCCACTAGTAACTACCTTGTTGATTGCTGCATAAAATGTTTAAAAATGAGAACCATGTGCATTCACATCTAGTTATCCTCATCCAGTTTCTATGACCATTAACCAACAGTTTTATCAGATTCATTCTACATGGAAAGGCAACAAAAGCATGTCAGTCCTTGTCCTCAAGAATTTTCCAGTCTAGATGAGACAACTATTCCAGTATCCATAACAGTTACAATAGAGACTAATAGTGCCAACTGATTGATGGACGACCTGGGTTCAAATCAGGGGAAGGAGGGACCGTGCTGGGTACATGGATTTCACCACACTGACAGAAGGGAGAAGGAAGTCCACATGGGATAATAAATGATGATAGTCATGATCACAACAATTGAGCATTTACTGTTTCCAAGACAAAGGTCTAATGACTTTACATGGTTTCACTTATTGTCCTCGCAAAAACCCTCTGAGATGGGTTTTATTATTTTATTATTTCCATTTTATATATAAGGTCACTGAGATACAGAGAGGTTAAATAGTTTACCCAAGGTCACATAGTTAGTAAGTGGTAAAGCTGAGATTTGGACCCAGGTGGTGTGGCTCCAGAGTCTGCCCTCTTCACATGGGCTCAGCCTCTCCTAGTGTAAGAAAACTCATGACATAGGAAAGTTCAAGACTTTGTGAGGGGACTTCTACAGATTGATGTATCTGAACTAAGGATTTATAGCAAAATGTAGTGCAAGATAAGGTAGGGAAATTTCAACTAAATTCACAAGTATTTAGAACTTGATCTGGCCATCTGGATCCCAGAAAATTCTGGTAGATATGTATATGCAAAGAACACAAGCAACATTGAATGTGGCTTTTCCCTTATATTTTCATTCCTCCGTTTTGAAAGATTTATTTATTTACTTGATCCATTTTAAACCCCGCCTTCCCCATTTTGCTGTTTTTTTTGTGTGTCCATTTGCTGGGCAATTCTCTGTGTCTGTTTCATCTCTTCTCATCCTCCTCCTCCAGTCTTCACCAGGATTCGATCCTGGAGACCTCCAATGTAGGAGAGAGGTGTTCTGCCATCTGCGCCACCCCTGCTCCTGGTTTTCGGAGCTTTCGGAGCATCTCGTCTTGTCTCTCTCCTTTTTACGTCATCATCTTGCTGCATGGCGACTCCGCGGCTCACCGGCACGCAGGGCCTGGCAGCCCATGCACCTTCTATATATATATTTTATTTTACCGGGAGGTCCCGGGGAGCGAACCCAGGTCCCTCCATATGGCAGACAGACGCCCAACCATTTGAGCCACATCCGCCCCCCCATTCCTCCATTTTGAAGATAAGGGATGTTTATGTTCATCTGTAAGCAGTGACGACATTGCCAGATTATTATGATCCCACAATGCATCGCCCGTGCCTTCCTAGTTGCATTATTGCCCTGCTCCCACATGCATTGCTGCGATCAGATGTGTATCTGGAAAGCTTCAAGGCCCGTTTGCACTGAGTGGCAGTCCACTGCCTTCAACGTGTCTCCCAGTGTTTCACTAAGTAGGCTTCAACAAGCAAGATTCACACAGAATAAGAGGAGCCAATGTTGAACCACCTCCATTTTGAGATGAATGCAGGTCTCTAGTTACTCTGAAGTATAGATTTTATAGTAAACAGAATTAAGCCACAGCATAATACCCTTCTTCCTCCCCTATTTGTCCTGTCCTACTAAGACCAACAAAATCACTTCTGTCGACTTTTTTTAGGGTTAAAGAATTGATACCATTTAAGGTGTTTAAATGGGATTTCTTGGCAGTTAGAGGAAAAAGGGTTAACATTAAGCATAAGGAATTTGTCAATACAAGATCTTGGATCATCATTCCTGCTGATGATAAGCACCCAATGAATATAGAAGACACTCTACAATGCCCCCAAGTGGAAAATGAACCAAGTCGTAGAAGAGTGGGGTAACCCTGAAGTGCAAGAATGGGTTTTATTGGTGGTATTTTAATTACAGTAAACTAAAAGTAGGGTCTAGTTTACTCTTGGATATTCACATCTTTTTTTTTTTAACTCTTGACAATGGTGAGGTTTTTGGTACTTGGTTAGTTCTGCATGGCCTAATATCCAGATGCTTTTTCCTAGTGTGGCTTCCCTTTCTACTATGATTTATATAAAAAGTCTCTCTTTTCTATGTAAAATGTTTAAAAATGACATTGTTTCTAATACTTTTATTTTTCCTCCTTGGAAATCTAACCACTCAGTATATTTTAAATGGCTTTTGCAAAATGCTTCACATTAGCTACCTAGATTCCAATCCTAATTTTAATACTTATTAATTTTGTGACCGAGAATGAAGTATGTTAACCTCTGTGAGCCTCAGGTCCCTCCGGACTTCCCTCCCCCAAGTGGTCTCCCACTATTAACTGTTCAGATCCTTTCCATTTCTCAAGGCTCAGTTCAAATGCTACTTCTTGCTTTCCTTCATATCACTCCCTCTTCATTTCCATCAAGCTAGCAATAACCCATTGGCATTATTTCCTGTCCTCTTAAAGTACATGCTCCTTGAGAGCCAAGGTTGTATCTTTGTACTCAAGAGTGCTTAGCACAGTGCTTGCCCACAGTAGATGCTCAGATGTTGAAAGGATGAATGAAGAAATAAGTTCTTGAGATCATCGATTGTATTTGTTTCTTAAAAATAGCCAATTTAAATCAGTGGTCCTCAACTGTGGTGTTGCATTCGCTGGGGCATTATAATCAATTGTAAGTGTGTTGGGATGATTTGGTATTAAGGCTTGTAAGGGTTTGAAGTTTGCAAACTATTTACTGCTTTTATGAATTAGAATGCTATCCCTTCAGAAATATCCTTTAATGATGATAATAATAGTAATATCATCATCCTTCAATGTTATTATTGCAGTGTGATTCTCTCCCTTACACTGTGATTTGTTTCTTGAATGGAAGAGGAAAGAGTCAGGACCAAGGAAATTGTATATAACCCACAGCCTATCTTTTCTGTGCCACAGTCCATAATAAGCCAGAAATTACTGTTAATGGCTATGGAACTGTGAAATCACCATAGTGCTTTACTTCTTCACAAGATTTGGGGGCATTGTCAACATGAACCATCTCTGTCAATTTAGGGAAAAGAATGATAACCATTATTCTAAGCCAGAGGCTGGCAAACTTCTTCTGTAAAGGGCCAGAGAGTAAGTATTCTCAGCTTTGAGAGCCATAAGGGCTCTGCCACCACTACTCAGCTCTGCCATTCTAGTGCAAAAGCAGCCACAGGCAGTATGCAGGGGAAGAAGCAGAACTGTGTTCCAGTAAAATTTTACTTCCAAACACAGGTGGCAGGTCAGATTAGGCCCACAGAGCTGCATTAAGCCACAGAGTACACATGGAAGTGAAAATAATATTGGGTAGTTTTTAAAAATTGTATTAATCATATTCATTCTACTTCCTTTATAATTGCTAAAGAGTTCCTGCAAAGAAAGAAAAATGATGGGATGGTGAACTTGTTTTCTTATTTGCAAGAATATATAGGATTACATATTTCAGAGTTAATAGTCTCTAAACTATCTTGGCACAAGAAATGAGATTAAATTCAGTTAATGGTTTAAATGCAGTCCCTGAGGCCAGTTCATTAAAGAAAGGTGTGAATATGGTGTTTAATGAAGTACCTTGTCAGTTAAGAAGTTTGCTGTTGGGGTCCTGTGTGTGACACATGATTTTCTGTCTTGATAGTTTCTCTCAGTTGGATATCCAGGCTCTGCTTTCTTCTTTGGCATTTTTGCTAATAATTACTTGAAAAGTCATCACTTCTTTTAAATTTCTGCATGGAGTAATAGTCTTTCTTTACTTCTTGATAGCCAAAACGGAAGTGAATGTAATTATGTAAAAGAAACTTTTAAAACAGGGCCCCAAGTGGATGTCTTGTAATAATTAGTCCCTGGAAGTTGGACACCCACAAGGTGTATCTTAGATCAGAGTCAAAAACGCTTCAGTCATAATCTTGGGTGGGAAAAAACATCACAACAGCAGGACCTGTTGTGTTTGGGCCATCCCTGGAATAGCATCATTTCAGTACCTGTAAACAGTGGCCCCTGCCTCACTTCCTTGGCTTTTCCTCTCCCACAGGCAGGAGCTCAAAGCTCAGGCTCACTGTATTTCTTGAGTCTTCCTCAAAGCTCAGGCTCTCTCCATCCTTTGAGCCAGTGCTCACCCTAACAAGAAGAGTGTTACCTCCCTAAGATCAGGATGTGAATTAAACCACTCAAGTACAAGGCCAGGACGATTCCAGCTGCAGAGGCTCTTCTGATTCACATGCCCCTCTGCTGTCAATCAGACCCAAGTCAGGGAGCCCCAAGCAGGGAGTTGTTGTCCGCTAACCCCCATTTTCATCATTTTGGCACCTGACTCCTCTCCTTTCATGCTGACACAGTCTGAAAAACTGGCACTTCAACTGGTCTCTTGGTCTGACTAGGACGGGAGCACCTGCTACGTCAGCAAGTAACAGAAAACCCAACTAAATGTGGCTTTAAAAAAAAAAGACATTCATCTCACGTTATAAGAAGCCTAGAGACAGATGATGCCAAGCCTCTTGTGGAGGCTCAGTGTTATCATCAAGGACCCCAGCACCTTCTGTCCACTCTGCCATCTCAGTGTTTGGGGGATGTCTTCCCTCATAGATGCAATATGGCTGCTGAAACTCCAAGCATCATGTCACATCCTCATGTGGCACCATGCCAAGCAGGAAAGAAGGGATTGGGGCAAATAAAAAGAGGGAACTCTTCCTTATGCAGCCCTCTTTTAGCAGGGAATTTTTTTTCCCAAAATCCCCCAGTCACTTTCCACTTGGGCTTACTGGCTGGACCAGCATCGCTTTCCTTCTGGCATAGAGGAGTGCGATTTCCATGATTGGCTTAGACCAGCTATAGTCTCCCCTGGCGCAGGACACATACCAGAGTTAGGGTTCTATTGGCAGAGAAGAAAGGGGAATGGCTATTGAGTGAGCAGCCAATGGTGTCTGCCACATCTGACCTACCCACCCCACCCCCAGTTGTTGGCCAGAGCACCTTTGGCTTTGACTGATGAATCAAAGCATTGTCAAGAGTCAGCATCTATGGAGAGTTCTCTGGAATTATTGCCGTCAGTGTTTCCTGACTCCTGATCATCGTCAGACACCTGGATTCCCCGTCAGTGCTTTTTCTACCTGGCAGGACTTGTGCATGCTCACGAGGGTCTGAGCTGGCTGAGCATTTGGATGTTGTGTCTTAGCCACCTGGCTGACTCCTGGCTGCCTCTCTGTGGTCCTCTGCATCTCCATCTGTTCCTTCTGAGGAAAGAGATGAGCTACTCTAGGATCCTCAGTACCTTTAAAAAAAAAAAAGTAATTTCATTTTTCATAGTAAAATCATACCATGTGTGCATTTTTTCCTTTGCATCACAGAAATGCTTGATGTATTATTTTAATAGACTACTTTTAATTAATAGGTATAATGTTGAAAAATCAAAATAAACCTCAAGGGTTCTCTTCTCCCCATCTTAGTTTCATGGGATAGTTTAATTGTTATGCAATTCCATGATCTAAACTTCTGGCTCTTGGTTTTTCGAATGACATATATTTATATAACTATAGGAAGTCAATTTAAGACCTCTAAGAATTGCTTTAAGATGCTTCCCGTCTGTGAGACACTAAGTAGAGCTAACTCTTAGATACCTTATATTTGTGAGAGACTGATAGCTTGCCATGATAGCACTCTCATATTATTTTAACACTTTCCATAACTGTTATCCCCATTTTACAGATGAAGAAGGAAGGCCTTAAGAACTAAGATGACTTGGTCACGATCCCACCACTTGTACCACAGTTGGGACTAGAGCCTGGGCCTTATGAGACCACCTCTGAAGCACTTCCTTTTTTTCTCCCACTGGAGTCCCAGTCCCGTGGTGGTGGTCAAGAGGATCAAAAGGAGGCCGTTCGTACCCACAGCTGACCTAGCCATGGTGCCCACTCATTGCAGTCTCTGCCCAGAACGCCCTTGAAGCTTTCCTTTCTTTCCTTTCCTTGGATGGAATTTCCACTAGGGAACAATAAAAGCAAGCAAAGTGGTTATAGGTTCACTTGCACGTGACCAAGACCTTAAAATAAGAGTGACCTAAAAGTCAGAAGTGTCTTTCTGATGTCAAGGTTCAGAGGTAGGCAGCACAGGGCCCTGTCCCTCGGTCCTCGGGGACCCAGCCTCCATCCAGCTTTATGCGCTGCCTTCCAGCTCCAGCCCTAGAGTGTGGCCCTCTTCTCATGGCTCAGGACGGAACTGCAGCCACACATCGACCTTTCCAAGCAGCAGGGCAGGTTTCAGGAGAGGGGACTAAGAATAAGAAGGAAGAGGGCTAGGGGAAAGGATCAAAAGTCAGGGTCCTAGCTGCCAAAATTTAGTCACAGAGCCAGTCCTAGCCTCAGGGAAGACTGGGAAATGTAGTTTTTATTTTGGACCACCTAGTCAGCTAAAAGTTCTATTACTGTAGAAAAAGGGAAGAACAGGTAAGAAAGATGACTATAAGAGCTTGGAATAGTGTAGAAAAGAAGCAGAAAATGTGGCAGAATCACATTAAGAAACCATGGTAACTTTTCTTATTGGTTCCCATTATGAAATAACTATGTATCCATTCAGTGGATATTTATTAAACACTGTACACCAGTCACTGTTAAAGATACTAGGGATATAACTGGAAAAATATTGTGGCAAGAGCAGGAGGGGTTGCTCTTGTAGATAGGGTACTCAAGGAAGGACTGGCTCAGGAGGTGACATTGGAGCAGCTGAAGGATGTGAAGGAATGAGCTATAGGAAGAGCTGGAGTGAGAAAAGTGCTAGGCAGAGGGAAGGGCAAGTAAAAAGGCCCTGAGGTGCAAACACATTTGATGTGGCCAAGAAACAGCAAAAAGGCAGGAGCTTGAGCCAAGGCAGCATGGTAGAAGGCAAAGTTGTAGAGGCGGCCAGGGGTGGGCCCCATGGGGCCTGGTAGAGCCTATGGTAAGGAGATTGCAGTTCCTTCTGAGTGTGAGAGGAAGCTGTCTGATGGTTTTCAGGAGGGGTGAGACATGGTTATATCTGGATAAACCAATCATCAGGCAGCCCAGTGGCACAGCTGTGCTGAACTGGTCAGTCAAGGTCTTTAGGCAAAGCTCCTTAGTATTTAACTGGCTTTGCTTTGTTGCATGAAAACTAGTCATAATCTACCTTGATGCTTCCCTTTAAGGAGACTCTGCTCTGAATAACAGCACTACAAATGAGAAGCACCCCTCCCCCACGTGCTCAGTTTCAAGACCCCGATTTAATTCATGTCCTGTAAGCAGGTGTATAATTAGCACTGGGACTAGGTCATATTTGTGTTAAAAATCACAGAAAGGAGCAGATGTGGCTCAAGCAGTTGAGCGCCGGCCTCCCACATGGGAGGTCCTGGGTTCGGTTTCCGATGCCTCCTAAAGAAAAGGAACAAGCAGACAACGAACACAAACTACAAGCAAAAACATTGAGCAAACAGACAAGGGAGCCATCCCCTGGTGGAGTGAGGGGGCAGGAATCACAGAAAGGCCCCAGGCAGGTTCTCAGAGACAAGTAGCAGTAGAGCCAGAATGCCAAGTTTTGCTAATTATTCCTCTTCTCTAGCACTCCTCAGGTGACTGACTAATACCCCCTGATGTTTTCCCTGTGGCTTTCTCATGGCATTCTGCGGCTTGTCCAAATGTCCCTTCTGGTTTTCTAATACCAGGACAAAGCCCCAGGATGTGGTTGCCAGGCGGCGTTCACTGCAGCTGTCCTCAGCGCGCGTGGGCTGGAGTTAACCCACAGCCTTAATGTCTGCCTACTCAGTTTTGCGTGCAAGGATACATTATACAGGAAAATTCCATCGAGATCATGTACTACTAAAATCAGCTTATTTTTTCCAGAGAGGCAGGGGAGCTACTTCTTAGCAGAGTGAGCTGTAGAGTCTCTCTGGAATGCAAAACACAGACCTTTGTATTAGAAGTGAAATATTTAGATAGGGATCATTATGGAGCTCTTTTTACTGTGAGGCAGGCCTGATAAACAGAGAGAGAGCTGGGAAAGGAAGCACAAAGGAGGTAATAATATCTGATTAGCTAAGCAGCTGGATAACTGAAGGAGAATTTGTTAAAAACCTATCAAGACATCAAAGCTACATGTGAGTTGTTCTGTCAGCCCAGGCCACTTGTGGAGCCATCTCTGGAATATTACCAAGCGTCTAATTTGCTGCTATTTTTTCCCCTAGCGCCACTTCTTCACGGAGGGATCTGGGCTGTGTAACCTAACCTGTAGCTGTCATCGGGGCTTTTTTCTGTCCATGTCATGGCAAGGGATCCCAGGATGGAGGAGCTAAGTTGGTATCTCAGTCATCCCAGTTGTACTTGCCTACGTGTGAACAAGTAACCTCATGCTTCTGGGGACAGGCAGAGAGGAACTTGAGAAGTTGATCCCCTCGAGGCCTTTGGAGGATTGCTTCCCACAAGCCCTGGATCTTGCAAGTGACTAGTTTCCCAGTATATGGAGTATCAAGCCTCTTTGGTTTTCTTTTTCCCCTTCGCACAGATATGTTCGAGGCACTGTAGTCCCCTGCCCAAAAGGGAAAGAGGGGCAAGGAAAACCACCTGAGTAATGCTTCCTCAGGTATCAGCTTCTTCTTGAGAGAGAGGAGAACCGTCTCACCAAAATGAGATTCTTCCATTTGCCTCGCCTCTGCCGGGCCACCTCTAGTCTAGGACAGCCAGACCCCCGAACCACTATGGAAATGGTGGGATGCCTTTTGAACACTCGGTGGCGGGTACTGCCCCACTTGAGGATGAGTGTCCCGATTGTGGAAACCCCAGACGTGTCTAAGGTACCAGGACGCCTGTGCTAGTAGTAAGAGACCTGCCGCCCCTCCCACACACACAACACACAGGGGCTCACTCAGGGGAAACAGACGCCGCGTCAGAGAAGGGTTTCAAAGCTCGGCTGCCACCGCGGCACTGGCTGCTGCCACCACGGCACTGGCTGCTGCCGCTCACGAGCGCCTTCGAGCCGTCTTCCTGCTGAATCCAGCCCCTCTGGGCCCATCTGCTTTGCACCAGGGTCAGCAGCCCCTGCCGCTCTCTCTGGGTTACCTCGCACAACCAAGAGCATGGGCTTTTTCTTCTCTGAATTGTGAGGGGCATTTATTTCAGTTTCGTTCTACAGGATTCTTAAGAACACCCTGGGAGATATTTCAGGGCCAAAAAGCGAATTGCAGACAGGAGCCCAGTGTCTTGGCAACTGCCTCTACAGAAAGTGTGGATAAACCACATGCAGATAGAAAATAGGGAGAAAAGGAAATTCATTTGGGTGCAGGGGAAGTGGAGAAATCTGTTCATGGATAAAATCCAATTTTAATGACAGTCTGAGCCCTGATGCAGGGACATATTGCAGAGCTAATGTATTATTTTGTTTTTGTTTATTCTGCAGAAACAGGGAAATTTCATTTTTTAGTAGAATTACAAGCTCCCCTTTTATTATTCACAGGCCCTAACATGCATGGCAGCCTGAGCCAGAGAGCCCTCGGCGATTTTAATACCAGCTTCTCTGCGAATCTAAACTGGTTTTCCAGTCCACTACCTGGTGGGCTGCAGGCTTGTTGGAGTGCTGTTATATATATTTACAGCTGCTTTGGGGCCGCTTTGCGTTCTCCAGGGGGAAGAGGAGCCTTGCTGTGTGTGATGCTCACCTGAGCTTTGAAGGAGAAGCGTGGGGATTGTCAGAGGGAGGTTGGCATTGCCAGGGAAGGAGAAGGTCACCGTCAGCTTCGCAAGCGGCCCCTTCACCACGCAGCTTCAGCACTGCTGGATATCATTCCAAGGCTCATGGTTCTCAGCCTGAGCTACACATTGGAATCACTGGGGAGCTTCAAAAATACAGATTCCTAGGCCTCACTTATCTTCTAATTTAATTGGTCTGGGATGTGGCCTGGGCATTAAGATTTTTAACCTTCCTGCCCCCCACACCTCCACCCAAGTGATTCTCTGGGCCGCCCAGGTTGAGAACTACAGCCCTCACCTTCGTCATCTCCTGCCTCAAGACCTTTCTGGTAAGCACATGGCTTACCTGGGTCCCAGAGTGCTGTCATTTTCTGGCTGTGTGATGTTGGGCATGTTAAGTAAGCTCAGTGTCCCCCTAACTGTAAGATGAGGGAATAACTGCAGTGATAGAAGCACTGGCCTCCTAAGGGTTATTGTGAATATTGAGTTCACTTACATTTATCAAGAGGCTGTGATGGGTCAGGCCCTGTTACAGGAACTAGATTCAACTGGGAAAAGACAGACCCAAGGCCCTGGCCCCTTGGAGTTGTGTGTTCTACTTGGGGAAACAGTAGGTAAACAAACATATGTACAAATATTTACTGTCATGTCAAATAGTGGTCAGTGCCACGAAGACTAATAAAGCAGCGAGAGGGGTGGGAGGTGGCAGGAGCTGGTGCGTAGAAAGCGCAGGTACAGTACCCGGCTTGTGATGCACGCAGCTGTGTACAGAGGCCTTGGTGTTGTCTTCAGTTTACAGTTCCTGCCACTTCATTCCAGGTAAAATATGCCTGTGAGGTCTGTCAGGCAGGCAGAAGAGTACAGACAAAGAGCCAAGACTTTGCCCCTTACCTGCTGGGTAGCCCTGTGTGACCATGAACAAATCACACAGTGCCATACAATGTGTGTCTCCAAAGAGATTAGACGCTCCCTGAGGAAAGGCCTCCAACTTTGTGCTGTCAGGCCTGGGCCTCGGTTGCTGTTTGTGTGATGAATCCAAGCACTTAGCTCTGCCTGGTTTCTCAAAGCAAGCATAGACTCGGAGAGAGGAGGGAGCAGTCGAGGCCCCAATCCTTTCCTCTAGGCTCGGCAGATATTTCTTAAAGCCCTGCAGGAGGGCAAAAGCTGTTCCAAGCACAGGGGAGCAGCATACAAGGAAGCCCTGCTCCTGCCTTTATCTCCCACCTCACAACTTCTAGAGGCTCTTCTAGTGATGTCCGGAACCACCTTTGTGGTGGAGCAGTTGCCAGGGGACAGGCTCCAGCTAGATACACAATAGGCATAGTCTCATTCTGCCCTCACTGAGTGAAGTAGGTATTGGTTTCTTTAACTGTATTTTCCATGGAGGGAGCTGGGGCTCTGGCACTGTGTGATTTGATCAGGGTCACACAGGGCTGCCCAGCAGGTAAGTGGGAAAGTCTTTGCTCAAGGCCTGCACTCTTCTGCCTCCCTGAGGGACCTCACGTGCATATTGAAGGCCTGCCAGGTGCCACAGGCTGGCAAGAAATCAGTCATTATATTATTCATCCCATAGCACTCTCTGCTTCCTCCCTCCACACAGCACCCAGCATAATCGTAGAAAAAAAAAAGAGAAATTGGGTCTTGTCATCTCCCCGCTTGAAACGACCCAAGGTTTCCTGAGGATCTTGAATGAAGCCCAGACTCCGCCCCCGTGGCCCCCTGCTTCTGCCTGCTCTGCGACCTCTCCACTCCCTCTCCCCGTTCTCACAACGCTCCAACCACACTAGTGTCCTTCCCACCTCACCCGGGGCCTTTCCAGTGGCCACAGAGCTTTCCCTGGGGCTCTTTGCAATGGCTGACCCATCTCATCCTTCTGCTCAGATGGAACCTTCTCAGCCTCCCTGACATCCACATCTCAATTTGGCTCTCGTGATACGTATCACAGTCTGCAGTGATCTTGTTTACTTATTTGTCTGCTTGTCTTTGTCAGTCTCCCCTAGTCGGAGATAAGCACCAGGAGTGGACTCTTTTCTGTTCTTCACTTCAGAGCTGAAATTTGTGCCCAGCTCAGCTAGCATAAAGCCTTCTCTCCACTCATCTAGCATGCCACCTCTTAGTCTGGCAGGGGCAGAAGACAAGAATAGAAGTAACCAAAATTCCGGGCAGTAGGTAGGTTGTGCCAGGAGAGAAACTCTGCTCCAAGGTGCCCGAGGCCACCTTCTTCACGAAGGTGTTTCCTGGATGGGCTTTGAAGTGTGGTGGGCTTCCTCAGGTAGGGCCACAGGCCAAGGGGCAGGCATCCCACTGGGAAATGCATAAAGGCAGGGTAGGACGGAGGAAAGGACGCCCAGGAGGCTGTGTCCAGTTCTCTGTTGCTGGCACACAGAGCAAGGAAAATAATGTGTGACCCTGGCAAGCGCCCATATTTTGGGGGAAGGACTTTGGGCCTTGGGGTGAACTGTGCTCCCCACCCTACAGTTTTGTGACTGTGGACAAGTTCCCTAACTTTATCTGTGAAGTGGGAGAAATACCTTCTCTTGGGTAAGAGTCAAACGAGTCACTGCTTTATGTACATCAAGTGGTAGAGAAATGCTGGCTTAGAGTAGTTAAATGAGACTGGGAAAGTCCACCCAGGCCCTGCTGTGGAAGCAGTGTCGTCTGTACAGGCTGAGGCATTTACTTAGGGTTTTTACCCTTTATTTAGGGTACATGAATGGTTTTTCAGATGCTGGTATTTGAAATGTGTCGACCGTAAATAAAACTTGGAGTGCTAATAACCATCCAAAAAGCCAGTCCCATCTCTGCCAAATAACACCTTCATTTCCTGGAAGAAAAATTGGAACCTTCTCTTACATTTCCACCAAGCATTTATCTGAGGAACCAGATCAAAAGTCGAGGGCAGACAGCGGAGAGGCATATACCCAAAGCAGGGGCCGTGGGCCAGGTGGAAGCCATTGGCCCTTCCTACCTGTGCAAGCAGCCCGCTGAAACAGCTGCCCCTCTGAAGGCTGGTCCCGGGTGGCAAGGACTGCATCATCCTCCCAGCCCACTGCAGGACGCTCTCTCCTTGTCACATGGCTGGTGGCGCAGCCTGGGCAGCTGCATGCTGGGGGCTACATACAGGGCCTTGGTTAGAAAAGTGGGCAGGCTCTGAGATAGGCCTTATCCCAAACGGGCACCTCTGCCCAGCCTTTCCCCGAGCCATGCTCAGGACATGGGCCCTATAGAAACAGAAAGGTCTTCAAGGGAGGGAAGGGAAATCCTAATTACTACCTGGGAAACAATCCTCATTTCCAAACCCAGTAGTTGACCTGGAGGATGATGTGTGGGCAGTGATTCATTAGAAAGCTGTAATCCCTAATGTTCGAGCAAGAGTTATAACTGCAGCTCGGGGCTGGGAGAGAAACAGGGCTTCATAAATCACTCCTTTGGCACTGTTGCCTACATACTTTAGACCGGTAGCAATTTATCCCAAACGAAGAAATAATAATGTCGTTTTCCTCCAGTCGTTTTCCTGGGAGAAAGTTCAGTGATAGAAGGTAGGTAAGTATTTAAAAAAAAAAAAAATCTTTCTGGGCTATACCTCATTACAAGCTGGTGTAAGTAAGTTTTCTTCCACCTTCTGCCCCTTGCCTTCTCAGCAGCAATGTGAGGATTTAGCAGTCAGAGGGCATAATGAGAAAGTTTCTTGACTTTTTTCAGTTAGTTGTTTTGGATAAAGCAAAAGTTGATGTAATTTTTTTCCCCCAAATATTGAGTCTTGAATCTAGTTGTGGTGGAGTAGGTAGGTGTTTTTGCTCTTATCACTTTCTGGTTTCTGCTCTTTTTCATCTGGAAGGTCTTTGGTAATTTTTAAACAAGTATCCCCATTTTACAGATAAGGGATAGTAAGTTCTATGGAACAATAAAGGGCTTTTTTCAGAGTAGTTGGCGGTTCCATGCACCCATCAGAATAAAGTTAGCACCTGTCTCAAATGGAACCCTAGAAGAATGAAGATATAAGTTCAGTTGATGTTTATTTCTCATCCATCTAACAATCTTGACATGGCTATTCCTAGTTGACATGTAACTGTCCTCCATGTGGTCAGTGATTCAGGGACCCAGTTCTTTTCCTCTTGTGGCTTTGCCATCTCCTAAGCCTCCTAGTCTTCTGTACCCAGGCAGCCACAGAGGAGGAGACCCAGATCATCTCTGCCTATGGGCCATTGCCAGTAACTAATCTTGTAGCCTTCTCTCGTTGCAAAGGGTATGGGGTGGCCAGAAAATGTAGTCCTTCACTGAGTAGTTGCTTCCTGGTGAAAATTCCCTACTTTTAGGCTTATGAGTTTGCTAGATAATTAGTGATCATATTATATCTCAGCGCGAGCTTTGCTAGTTTACCAATAGATATGTGCTCTTGGCTTAAGTCACTGTCAATGGTAGACCCTGGATTTGAACCCAAATACCAAGACTATAGTTTTCTTTTAACTGCTCCAAGGTAGAAATGAATTAGTTAGGTTTGAGGGTAGGTATATGGGGCCAGCTAAAGCAAGATGGACAGACTGGCATGCCATTCAGTTGTCTATTGTTCATGAAATAGAATAGATCTTAAAACACACTTTTCAGTTTGGGAAAAGACAAAGACCCATCGATGCTTGTTTCTTTTTCATAATTCCAGACCTGCATCGGCCTTTCAGTCATTTGTACTTGTGCCTATAAAGCTAAAACACAGTTTTGCATCAGGTTATTATGTGGCCGACCATGTAATAAATAGATTCATAAAAACATGTATTTAAGGTGGCCACTCATGTTGCACTTGCACTGGAGTAAATGACAGCTGTGGGACTCCATGGGCATTTTGTATTGTTGTTAAACTTATAAAGTGATGAAACCTCATAATTTCTCTCCCCTTCTAGTTCCCTCGCTGTCTGAACAGCTGTACTGAAGTTTGTCAGCCATGCCCGTTAGCTTTCACATGTAAAGATGGCCTTTTTATATTCAAATTTTGGTAATATATTATTTAATCATTAAGCAGTTTACTAAGTATATATTTGTGGCCATTGTTCTTTCTGAATGCCTAATCACCAAAGGAAAACATTTGGAAACAAATACTTTCTTCCAGAAATTGTGATTTCCATTAGAGGGAATGAGCAATGTACCTTGCTGTTGTAAGCATTTTGTACTGGGAAGGCTGGGAAATGGCCACTGGCCTGGCAAGGGGGTTACATGGTTGCTGCTGCCTGAGCCTGTCCTGATCCTAATTGAGGCCCAACCAAGAATACATTGAACTACGGGAAATTGCTGATATTCAACCATTTTTGACCTTCAAAGCAGCAGTTTCATTAGATTTAAACAAACACTAAACTGATGAGACTTTTGTCCCTAAGGCTAGAGGGCACCATTTTTGCCCGTACTTCTGATGTACAAAGGCCTCTGATACGGTCATGTAGGGATTCCCCAGAACCAGCAGAATTCCAGGTCTTTAATGTGATAGTTTTAGATCCAGCTACAAAAGTGCTCACATAGTGTGACCCCAAACCCATCAGCAGCACAGATCAGTATTCCCAGGATGCACACGGCTGACAGAGGAGAGGGGCAGTGTCAAGAAGAACTCCAAAGGGAGCTGTTGGCTTCGAAACAAGAGCTCACAGACCAGCAGGAGACACCCGGGTCAACAGAAGGCACCAAGAAGGGTATTTCATGAGAGATTGGAAAGATAGCATGGGGAACTGGCTGAGAGCATAGGCTTTTGGGATTAGACTGCCTGGATTCAAATCATGGATCCACCTCTTACTGGCTGTGTGAGCTTAGGCAAGGCTCTTAACCTCTCTGTGCACCCGTTTCTTATATGCCAAATGGGAACAATAATAATAATATAGTTTGGTGAAAGAATTAAATGAGTTAATATACATAAACTACCTAGAACAGTGAGTGCCCAACACCATACTAAGTGATAGGTAAGTATGCTGTTTTTACACAGAGCTCAGAAACATGAATATATTTGGCAAACAGAGAAGAGCTCAGCATGGTGTATTGGAAGCAGAGAATCCAGTAGATTCTGGAAGGTGAGACTTAGAAGGTCATAGGACAAGTGGAGATTTGGACGTGGTTTCCACTGCTGGAAGTAGCCAACAGGTTGGCTTATTGGCCGTTTGTGTATTTTCTTTGAAGAAATGCCTATCCAAGTCCTTTGCCCATTTTTTAATTGGGTCGTTTGGTCTTTTTGTTGTTGAGTTATAGGGTTTCTATATAGATTCTGGATATTAAACCCTTATTGGAGATGTGGTTTCCACATATTTTTTCCCATTCTGTAGGTTGTCTTTTTGCACCTGTTTTTGCCGCGGTCTTTTTGATGGTGCGAGGTGTATCCTGGGGCTGATTGTGTTTCTGGGAGCAGGAAGCTTTCACTGAAGGGTTAAGTCAGCAGGATAGCAGCACTCGCAGCACCTCAGAAAGAATAGACAATGATGTTCATGGAGGGAGCAGGGAGCTGGTTGCTTTTGCTGAGTTCCAGTACCGTCTTTAAAAAAAAAAAAAAAGAGTTTTTTTAAGTAGATCCCTTCACCCCTCTCTCTGCCTTCCCACAACACACCTTGTACTAAATACATTTTTCAGGCCTGACTTTGTGCAAACACAATGTTGTTCTGCAAGCATTAAAAGGCAATTTAGTACTCAAAGGATTAAAAGCTCATGTTAAATTGAAGACTACACTTGGCATAAACATTAAAAATTGACAGAACACCCTGCACATTAACTGCACCAGGACTTCGTAATTAGCATTTAAAAGTAAAACATCATTTCCTTACTGTTTCCTACTTACTCATTTATAATGCATTTATTATAATACAGATGTGAGCAGGAGGCTTCCTACCATCATCAGTGAATGAAAAATCTACCTGTGCTGAGAATGAAACGGGGATTTATTAATCCAGCCTAAAAAGCAAAACCAATAAAGAAGGCCCTCACTGGGCACATTTCAGAGCTTCGTGCTACGCTTTGGAAGATTGACACAAGGTCCCCAAAGAAATCACCTTCACTTTTCTTTTCCTTTTCTTAGCCTTTCACTAACAAATCCTGGGCAGAAAATCCAGCCAGGCTTAAGCCAGGTGCAGGCTTGCGTTTAGAATCGATCAGCTGGCAGGTTACCAAACAAATGTGGAAAATTGCTCGTTGGCACATTTCTGATGCTTTTCCAAAACTTTGGTCTGACTGGAATCCAGTTTTACAATTTGGAGTGAAATTCTGCTAACTTACCACAGATACCTGAGTTTGTAAATGAGGACACCTGTTCATGACACCTTTAGGCTCCTGCTTAAATCTGGATTTTTGTATTCAGCATGATCAAATTTATAAAATCTGAGTGTAGTCCAAATCTGGTCTTACTTTCTTCCTGCATAGCTCATAGTGTGCCGCCATGGCTGTTTCTGCATGACTCCACCCCCTCTGAGCGTGCTTGGTGGTACTTCTCAGAGCTCAGCCTGCCTCTGAATCACTGGGCTTCTTGCTAAAATGCAGATTCAGACTCAGCAGCTCTAGAGGAGGGGTGCCTGGGATCCTACATTTCAAACAAGCTCTCGGGTGACACCAGCGCTGCTGGTCCCTGGACCACACTTTGAATAGCAAGGTTGTACGGAGACTCCACAATCAGTTTTCAGTTGTTGAATTCAGATCAGCGAATGTGGAGGATCCCAACGTGCCAGATCACTGTGGTAAACCCATGGAGGAGACAAGTGTGGTTCTTGCCCTCAGTGCTCTCGAAACATCTGAGAACTCGTTATCTTTCTCAGGCTTCTCCTGCCAGACCTCATTTGTAATGGGATTGGGAAGTCCTTTCCCTGGTGTGATCTAGAGATCCTGAGAGGCATGTTAGGCTCTAACAGCCCTCCCTGGCTGTCCCCAAGTGGCCTCAAGTTCCCAGGCTGGAATCCCAGGCAGGGGCACTATAAGTTTATCAGGTTTGCCAGTTGACAAATATAATTTCTGAGCTGCAAGGCCAGTCTGGGTGAATGCATGACATAAGGGTGTTAAAAGTGGAAGAGAATTCTGAAAATAGACTTGACTCTTGGCCTTTCACGGTGCCAAGGGCCTGTGGAATGCCTCAGCCCTGGAGGATTAGGGCAGTGAAGCACATGTCCCTGGGGAGGGACTGGTGGCAGGGGGGACGACAGAGGGGGAGAGGTAGGTACCTCCCAGAGCCAGGTTCCTGAGGAACCAATTTGGCACCTGCTCTATGGCAATCCCTTGAAGGCAAAGAGAAAAAAGAGGCTTTGCTGCAGGTACAGGAATATTCTGAAATAAGCATGCCCCTTGTATTTTCTTTTCATCATTTTAATGATGTAAAAAATTCCAGAAATGTATTCATGCCCCTGCATGACTTGACACTGCTCCTGTCTCACTAAGAGCCATGGGCTAAAACACACCCAAACAGCAGCCAGGGGTGAGGCTTGTCTGGGAGGTGAGGACTGGAGCCCGGATCCCTGGGCTGGGCTCTCCTGTAAGCCCGGCAGGGCCTGGAGGGCGGCCGTGTGTGGTTGGCAGGTTCATTAATTACGAAGGGGTTTTTATGGGGAGATCTTTGGGTGTGTGTGGGAGCAGAATCCTCATTTTAATTACATCCCCTCTGGTTATTCAGATTATATACTTCTAAGGCTCTTGTTTGCTTTCTTCTACTCATAGAGTTCAACAGAGAAAATGCCTGCACTCTGTTTACAGGGATCATAGGAGCAGAGAATTTTAGAGCTGAAAGGAACTTAAATTTATCTGGTCCAGCCATCAACTTTTAGATGAGGAAACTGAGACTCAGGGAGGTTTAAGTGATTTGCCCAAGGTCCCACAACTCGGATTAAAACCCGGTCTTCTAGCAAGAGAACAAATATTGTACGATTCCTTTCTATGAAATATCTAGTATAAGTAATCCATAGCGATAGAAAGTAGTTAGGGAGTGGGGAGGCGGGGAATGGGGAGTTAATGGGTACAGGTTTCTGTTTTCGGTGATGAAAAAGTTTTGGTAATGGAGGGAGGTGATGTAGCACCACATTGTAAATGTCATTAATGCCACTGAATTGTACACTTAAAATGGCTAAAATGGCAATTTTTTAATGGTAGCTAAATGTACCACCATAAAAAACAAATCCAGGACTCCTAACTCTTTTTATTTTGTACATGATACCATCCTACAGATAAGGTTTCCTTTTCAGATTTTCTCCATTGTTTAATAAAATTCACAATTAGACTTAGACAATTCCTGTCCCTTCTTTGAGTGTCAAGGTCGTTGCGTGAATAGCCGTAATTGACAGCATTTTCTCTGTGGTTCTTACTTGATTCTTCTTGGCACAAGAGTGCTGAGGATGCTTCAGCATTGCAGTGGGCAGAGGAGTGAGCACAATTAGCAGATTCAGACAGACTCACAAAGCATCTCACGCAGGTTAATGGGGAGGTGCCTTTTGGAAGCAAAGCAGCCAGGGGCACCCAGGCACTTAAGAACTGGAAGTGTAAAAAGAATACGGTTGCACACTTGTAGAGTGGCCAAGGGGAGCCTTTTTTTTTTTTTCCAAACAAAACAAAGGTTTTGTGCTAAAACCATGAAGTCGTATTCACTGTACTTGTACCTCAAGTCTGCCTCCTCCCTGCCACGCTGATGATTTCCCAGCCTCTTTAGACTCTTTGTTATTGTCTGAGGACCTCCTCTCACAAACACTTATTTAATAATGGCACTTTGGCTTTTTAATATTTTATTTGATTTCTGTTTTATGGTATTTTTAATTGAGCCCTGTTTTAATTGCCTTTTCTGCACACCAAGTGCCTGGGTGGGGAAGGAAGGCTTTATAAATGAAATGATTATTATTACTTCCTTTCTTTCTGCTCTGTCTTAATCAAATTATAATTGATTCCATCCACATATAAGCCCTGCTCCCCATGTGCATGTGTCAGAAAACAGCAAGTGTTGAGTAAGAAGGCTGAAAATTTTAATCTGAGAACGAAATTTGTCACCATTATTATAGAATGAGGGAAGGAAATGGAGGCTAAGTACTTGCTGTCAGGTTGAGCCATCAAAGCAAAGGGAACCTCTTCAGACCCATCTACAGAGTATGTGTAGTTGTACATGATTCCGGGCTACCCAGCCCACAGGCTGGCAAGGTGTCATAGACCTGAGAGCTAGAAGTGATCTAAGAGAGACATTTGGTCTCTCCCCTGTGTCCAGTCACAGCCCAAGGCAGATACAGTTTATCATGCACCTGCTGGGCTGTAGCCTCCATAAATAAGGACACTTCCTTTAGAGCTTTGCAGATTCTCAAGAGCAGTGCCCTAAGGATAAGAGAGTAAACAGCCCCCACTCCCTTAAACTTCTGCCCCTCCTCTACCCTCTGCCCTTTTACCCTGTTTAAAAAAAAAAATCTGACCCATTTGTTTTGTTCCCAGCTACTGATTGCAGGGTGATTGTAGCCACCCCAAAGGGGCCTTAGTAGAGAATCACAAAACAAATGCAGCTCACACAGAGATGCTCTTGGCCTTGCTTCCTCCCCAAAGGTGTGTTCAGTGGGCAGCCATTCATCAGGCTAGATAAAATGACTTGTCTTTGATGGTCGAAGGGGAAGATTGTCAATCCTGGGTAATTGCTTCAAGAGAGGAAAATTAGCCTTTTAAAGGATGACCCTAGTCCTTAATAATACCTTCCTCTCCTTGGGACTTGCTAAAATAGAGTTCTTTATTTCAAAGGCAATAAAAATGTGTTTGAGTTCCTACTATGTACTATATCCCAGCACTGGGGTAGGCACTGCAGGGCAAGCAAGGCCAATAAAATTGTCTTCTTTCCTAGTCCCCCCTTCATTTCAGCAAAGATACTAACACATTTTGAGGGCCTCCTGTCCACTAGACCATGAGGCCGTGCACAACAGTTTCCTCCTGTCAGCCTGGGACATCGCAAATAAAAATCCCCCCGTGGCTGATGAGGGAGCTGTATTAAAAGAGGTTAAAAAGCTTGCCCAAGACCCGGACAGCTTTGCTGGAGTAGAAGCAAAATTTGAAAGCCAGTCTCTCTCTAACCTGTCCCTTATTATTGTCACCTTGGCAGGAAGTAGGCTTGGCCTATTTGCCTTTACTTAGGTGAAAAGAGAGAGTGGAAGACACTGGGCTAGAAGGAGAGAATCAGGGTCCCATAAATATCCCAACAGGCTGAGGACCCAAATGAAGGCCACAGCAGTGAGAATGGCAGGGAGGAAATGAACAGAGGCATGGGGAGCAGAGCATCATTAGGATTTGGTGGATTGGTTTTGGAGGCAGGGGCGGGGAAGCTGGGTTAGGTAAGACCAGTTATCATCAGGAGGAAATGCCTATGAGTGCATTTTCAGAAATGTTGATTTTTGAAGTTCCAGTAGAAGATTCAGTGCCACTGTCCAAAACACGAGTGGAAATGTAGGTATAGAATGCAGGAGAAGTGTGGGGCTGAAGATGTGAGAGTCATCTGCTTAGAAATTCTGGTGGAAGCTCGTGAGAGAAAGTTCCCCACCTCCTCCTTTCTAAACATTGAAGGGGGACCTTGAAGAATCCCAATATTAAAGGATAAGAGAATCATGAAAAAGCAACCTCACCTAGAGAAATGAGGACAATAATAATTCATTGTCATGGAAGCCCAGTAGAAAAGAGAGAGTGAGCAAATTCTGCAGAGAGACAGAAAAGGCCATTGGATTTGCTAATTACAAGGTCCTTGGTCAGAGACCTGTTCACCCCATAAAACGTTAAAGGTCAGTGACACCCTCTTCTGACTTACTTATTAAAAAGTGTGACACACAGTTTTTAAAAGTGGAAGGATGAGGGAAGCCCCTATTCCAGTGAAAACAACCCTACTATGGCATTTATAGAATGGTGAAATAGAAAAATTGGGTGGGGAGCTCAGCCTCATAGAAGGGCAGTTGCTTGACTGGGTCAGCCCAGTCTCAAAACCCAGAGGTGATCATGCTAATCAGACTCAAGGGAAATTGATTAAATTGTAACACAAACCTTCTTGTTTACAGTGAGAAATAGAACCACCAGTCCCAACCAGAATAATTTATATGCACTTGTTGGCATTTGTCCCCTGAAGAATAATCCCCAAGGAAGCCAGATTAGACTCAGAAGGTTACTTGGTGAACAGGGACTGTAAGAACAAAGGATATTGGCAGAATTGCCCACTTTGTCCTTTTTGAATCCCCAATTCTCTGCAGCGACTTTTATTATTACCCTTGTAACACTGTACTATACTTTTTTGATCATACCTCTGTCCCTATACTGGACTCTGAGCTCTCTGAGCCTATGTTGTACTAATCTTTGAATACTGATGCAAAGTATTCTGTGTCACAAATTAGACATTGAATAGATAGTTATTGGATGGATGGATGGATGGATGGATGGAGCATCATATAGAAAGATGGGTGGATGGACAGATACGAGAAGGTGATTTGATTTGATTATAGTCTTCTTCATCCTCATCACACTTGGACCATGACTCACCAAGATTACTCAAGTCACTGGGATTGAATGGAGTTCTAGATCTCTTCAGCCCTGCATTTACAGGCAATTTTGGGGCTGTTCTGCAGGTGGCCAGTCTCATTCTTCACATTTTAATATTTTTCATTGCAATTTTTCTCTAACAAAATAATCTCCTCTTAAGGTTCTGGAGGCACCTTGTTGAACAGTGATAACAATAACACCCAGCATTTATACAGCCTTTTGGAATTTCAGTCATGCTTTTTAAATATCTTTTAAATATGCTTTTTAAATATGTTTAAGTGTAATGCTCACAGAAACCCCGAGAGGAGTGGGTATTAGAAACCCCACTCTACTGATGGGCCCAGTGCAGTGAAGTGATAAGCAGGAGCAGGACCAAGGCAGGACTTTGGGCTCCAGGACTCATGTTTTATGAACCCTACCATAAAACATGTCTCTGCCATACCCCTGGGTGTAGCGCCATGGTTGACAGGGACTGCAAGTGACCTGCTCACTTGTTCCCCCCCCCCTTTTTTTTTAAGAATTTATTGAAGAATTCATATATGAATGTACATGAACTATAAGTGTTCAGTAAACATCATGAACTTACAAAACAAACATACATAACATCATGCAGGGCTCCCACACATCATCCCCCCCCCAAACACCCTGCAGTGTTGTGAAA
>JAQZBX010038856.1:0-23228 GCA_029593785.1 Cabassous unicinctus
TTTTTTTTCAGTTTTAAAATATATCATTATAGAAAATATAACTTCTCTATTGCTGTTCTTTGTATGATATAAATTTTAACATCCTTTTAACTTTAATCTATTTGTTCCTTTGAACCTAAAGTGTTTCATCAGGGGACAAAATTAAAGTTGTATTGTATTTTATTTTTAATCCAGTATGACAATTTCTGATTTTCAATTGGAGTGCTTAATCCATTCACATTTAATGTTATTTTTTGTGTTATTGCATTTATATCTACTGTCTTATTTCCCATTTATTACATCTTTTTAAATTCTTTATTCCTCCTTTACTATTTTCTTTTGTGTTTAGTGAATATTTCCTAATGTAACATTTAATTTCATTAATGATTTCCCTTTATTTTGGTAGTTAATTTTAATTGTTTTTTTAGGGTTTACCATATACATCTTAAATTATCAGAATAAGTCTCAGATTTATGTTATCTTTAAGTATGATAATATATAAAAATATTATTCCTGTATAGCTCAATTAATGTTAAAGGGCTAAAGCATATTGTTAGAATTGTTGCTTTAATATTAGGAAATTTTTCATAATTTCCTAATTCCTCTCTGTTGTGATGTTAATGGAAAATAATGTACATATATATTACATTTATATGTGTAATAGCTCTCAAATTATATGCATATAATTTTATACAATTGTTTTTCAAACAAATTAAGAGCGTAAAGTAAAAAATATGTATTAACACCCTTATATAAATGCATAATCTCCTTTATCTATTTTTTTTTTAAGGAATCTAGATAATAGGGGCATTCCCATATATTCCACACCATACCTCTACCACACTTTTATCCCCATAACCACATCTTTCATTAGTGTGCTACATTTGTTACAATTGATGAAAATATACTCAAGCATTGCTACTAACCATGTTCTAAAGTTTATATTATGGTTTACACTTTGAACCTCACAATTTTAAAGTTTTTGACAGAATGTGTAATGGCCGTTATCATCATTGCAATGTCATGCAGAACAATTCCAGTGTCCTGAAAATGCCCCCACATTACATGTATTCTTC
Organism: Cabassous unicinctus; assembly: GCA_029593785.1. Classification (NCBI taxonomy): domain Eukaryota; kingdom Metazoa; phylum Chordata; class Mammalia; order Cingulata; family Chlamyphoridae; genus Cabassous; species Cabassous unicinctus. Next base: position 1,056 of record JAQZBX010038856.1, read on the forward strand.
CTTCTCTTTCCTCTCAGAACCTCTGGTGACCACTGCCATTATATCAATCCTACAAGTTCTTCCATAACTAGAATAATAGTAACTCTACTTTACTCCATACTTGCATTCTCCCCCTACATTTGTTCATTCCTAAATCTTGAGTATTTGGAGATGGTGATGCCCACTGTGCTTCAGACTGAGAATGGTCTTAGATCCCACAAGGCAGATGGATGGAATTGTTTTGCTTTCAGTTGTAGATAATCTTGTTTTTTGGAATAGGCATTGTACATTGCCTTCCTTTTGTGAGTTGCCCTGGGTGAGTTCAATGAACTGAAGAGCAGGTGTTGCAACTCTCCTGAGATTCAGAGCTCAACTGGTATCTAAGGAGACTGCAGATTTAAGTCTCTAGGATATATATTTAATGAGAATAGTGTTAATTGTGGGTTAAAATAAAAAGGGCATAAGAACCATTGGTAGGGAAATTATAAATGAGTCTAACTCTATTATATTGGGAATCATATATTCCAAGGTAAGTCCCAGTGACAAGGAACCAAATTCCTGGGGTTTTCAGCTCTGTTTATAATGTTTACAATCCTCAGGAGCCCCCATGCATAAGGCACTCTATACTGTGGCAGTCAATGAGAACCTCCTGAGATGTGCATAAGTGTAACCTCTGGAAAGATCTTCTGACACACTTTGAAATGTCTTACTGATAAAAAAATCATTTGTATTTAATTTTTTTCTCCTTTCACTCAAGGTCTTTATCCAAATGCAGTTTTATTTGGCACCTGGACCAGGAAGGCTTATCCCTGGGAGACATGTTGGGGGGAAGATAGTGAGTTTATATGCCGAGTTTGGCTTAGAGAGAGACTACATTTGAACAAGAAGGAGGCTTTCAGGAGGTAACTGTTAGGCAATATATAATACAAGGCTGAGTATCAATTTCACAAGAATGAGGTTCATAAGTACACCATGAATTGAATCACCTTCTGTGAACACTTCCTAAATTTTTTAGTTTGAAAAATTTCCTTTGTATATCTTATAAGGCAAATCTGTTAACAACAAATTATCTCATTTTTTAAAAATCTATGTCTTTATTTCATGTTCATCTTGAACAATAGTCTTGCTGGATATAGGATTCTTTGCTGAGAGTTTTGCTTTGTATTTTAGAGCACTTTGAAAATGGTATCCCATTGACTTCTGACCTCCATTGTTTCTGCTGAGAGGAAGCTAATATTCTTATTAGGATTTTCTTTTAAACAACACACTTTTCTCTTGCTTTTTTCAAGATTTTCTCTGTGTTTAACTTTAAAAATTTTTTAATGATATGTTTGTGCATCTTTGTGCTTATCCTGCTTGGCATTTTTTGAACTTATTCAATTTGTAGTTTATTATTTTTCAATAAATATGGAAGTTGTCAACCACTATTTCTTCAAATAATTCCTCTCTTTCTCTCCTCTCTTGATAGTCCCATATGCATATATTGTCGTGTTTAAGGGTGTCCCACATTCCTATGAGGCTCTGTTTATTTTCTTCTTATTTTTTTCTGCTCTTTATCTTGCATATTATCTATTGATTTATCATCACATTCACTAACACTTTTTCTGCCTGTACAAATCTACCCTTGAGAACCTCTAGGGATTTTCTTTTTACTTTTAGTTAAGGCATTTTTCAATTCTAGAATTTCCATTTGTTTTTAAAAAACATATTTCTCTTTCTTGATGTTCTCTTACTGAAGTGGCATTGTCAATCATACACTGCTTAAATTATTTTCTCAATATTCTAGTTCTGTGACCACATTTTTAATGGCTAATTTGAAATCTTTTCCTCTTATATCTGACATCAGGCAACTCTCACAAGCAGTTTCAGTTTCCTATATTTTTTCTTATGCATGGGTTTTAGATTTCTGTTTCTTTGCATGCCCTGCCTTTTTCGGGAAGCTGGGCATTTAAAATATTGTATTGTAGCTGGTATGAGTATTGCTCCCCTCTCCCACCTCTAGTGCACTCTGTAACACAGGAAGGTCATGCCAGGGAAGGCTGACCAAATACTTAGATATTCCAAAGAAAGCACATGGAGAGGACAGCAGCAGTAACATCATTTATTACTCACTTTTCCAGGCCTAATGACAGCTGGTATGGTAGTTACCATATGGTTCTGTGGGAACAAAAAGATATAGGGCTAAACAACAAAAAGATGGTGTTTAACTAATACATAGAGCAGCTTGTAGGTTCATGTAGCCTAGTAAATGATTAACAAGGAGGAGAGGCACATACACAACAGTGAAAAGCCACATGTATCCAAGAGTGAAGGGGCACATGTATGCAGCAGTGAGGGGCAGAACATCACAGGTTAATGATTAGTATGTCTATGGTCCTGTAGCAGAAACATTTAGGATGGATTGCTGGCCAATTCCACCCCACCCTTTCCAGCACTCTACACAATTAACTTGTAGGAGGGGAAGTGGGCATTTCATGTCCCTACACATGACCCTAATGCCCCTACCACATTGTATTCTATATGTAATCTTCCAAGATACTACCTGAGAAGATTTGGAATTGGAACATTGCATACAGATTTTACAAGAACAATATAAAAAACAACAGAATAATAACAGTAACATATACACAACATTGAACATTAATGCTTGACAATGGTATTACATAATTTGGGGGTAACTATTTCATGTTTCAGATTTTTGTTGTTGTTTCATACAGAGAGGGGCAGATTATGCTGGCTTACCAGTATATAAACAACACTCTCATTAGTAGACAACACAGTATCAAGTAGGGGAACTTCATGAGGAGGCTTCTAATATGATACATTTTTCCCCTTCCAAATTTTTTTAGTTTCCTTTAGTGACATTAAATACAAGTTCAGGCATAAGAGCAGTTTACATAGACACACATAGATTTTCAGGTGGACTAGATTTCAGATTATTTTCAAGGGGTTAAGATTCCTAACCAGCAAGGTTGCACAGGCCAGTACCACAGACAAATGACCTCAATATTCCCAGTTTGCATAGTTTGAGGCATAGTCAACAACAAATTATTATTACTTCCCCTTTTGGGCTATAAGGTTGCTGGCATTTTAACTTGTAATATCAATGCCTGCATTGGTTCTACTCTTAGCATGCTAAATGCTCCTGGGGCCACAATCCATGGGGCTGAATTTAAGCAGTTCATTTTTATAAAGATTTCTTATTGCCTTTTATCTCTTTCTTTAAGAAGCCATTGATCTTTCCCATAAAAAGTCCAAATAATATTCTAGCTCATAGCCTAAGCCTGCAAGAGGCTACTGGTAAATGGAGATTTTTGGTTACTGTCAATTTGTACTGGCATCCCACAGATGTAACTCACTTTCTAGGCAGCAAATAGTAGCTGGCTGGTTACAAGAGTTCTGTTGCAGTGTCTGCAGCAGTGAAAGCATACCTTGCCACTTCCAAGAGTAAGAATGGACCAAGGTAATACACTTGCCATGGTGCTATTAGTGTTTCTGCTCAGCCAATATGTCCCATTCAGTGAGATATTGCCACAGTCATTGGAGTGAACATGATGGACACTCATGGGTGATGTCCATGAGCTGTTGCTGAGTAATAGGCAGCTTAAACTACTGCCTAAGGGCCTGGCAGCCAAGATGGCCACTTTTCCTGTGGAGCCACTCTGCTGCTTCTTGGGTCTCAATGGTATGGCTCTAGATCTTTGCTGGTTCATCTGCCTCAACATTCCTGAAAGGAGTGTTAGAAGAGTGGCCAGGGACTTAAGACACAGTTACTTATTATTGCTGGCAAGTGTCCCAAATGTTCTTCCACAGATCTCTCCCCCACAGAGGGCAGCCTATGACAGTCCATTTTTCCTGTCTAGTTTTTAGTATCTGTTATCCACTACTGTATAGGGATGGCAGTATCCAGAGTGACCTGTCACTATTGGTTTAAGCTCTTCACTTGCAACAGGGCATGGTATACTACACATAGTTGCTTCTCTAAGGGACTATATCTTACTTTGTCCCCTTCTCACAATTTTGATTAAAACACAAGGGATAGTTGTTTAGAATATTGCCTTTGCCACAAACCCCACTCAAGGCCAGTATTGGTGCTGACCACATCTATTTAACAGGGTAGTCAAGGTTCACCCCCTTTATTGCTTAAGCCTGTGCTATTTCCCTCTTTACTTTTTTAAAAGAAACTGGCTGGGGAGGGAAGTTTCTCATTTCCATACACAACCTTTCCTGATTAACACATACAATGTTTTTAATATCTGAGCTAAATGAGGGATGAAAGGTCTTCAGTGTCCCAACAACCACTGAAAGGCCATTAATTATTTGGAGTTTGTGGTGTGGGAAAACTTATGCTTAAAAAACACTTATGAGTTTGACAATGCAGCAGGGACCTTGCAGATTGTCTCAATTGTTTGCCCATCCCAGGATCTTAAGATAAGATATCATTGCCTCTGATGTTTCTTTTAACTCTGAAAAAGAATTGCTAGTAACATAATATCATCAATAAAACAAAATAAATACAGCTACAGGTTTCTTCCATGCAGCCAGATCATTTCCAGGAGGCAAGGACAGATGGTTGGGCTATGCACATAGCCTTGGAGATGGACTGCAAAATTCACTGTTGGCCTCCCCACGTGCAGGTGAATGCAGGCTGACTTGACATGCCTAAGGAGATACTAAAGAAAATTGAATAATCCATATAATATCTCTTTTAACCACACCTGGAGCTTCATAATGCTATAGAAATGTAGGCTATAATTTTTAGGATCTCCCTTCTTTTGCAATAAATATTTCCCCACTTTTTTTCTCTTCAGACTTAAGAACATTTTATTTCCACATGCATTCATATTTTGAGAACAATTTTAGTTTCCTTCTCCAGTTGATTATTGAGTAACTGCAGTGCCTGAATTTTTCACAGGGCAGGTGCACAATCCTCCCACTTTTGTTAACAATGGAAATAGAAGAGTCTCCAGAATAGGATGAATTGAATTAACTTCGAATTCAAAACTTACCGGTATATATAACTATTTTCATCATCTTAATGCCCTATCTAGCTTTCTCCATACATTAAGCAGGCATCATAAGAAATATATGAAAATATTATGAAACCATTCAGTGCCACGCACACACATACAAAGAAAGACAAAACCCAGGTATTGGCCCAGTTCTCTCTGGCTTTAGAACAAAAGCCCCAATACATGCACAGTATATGTCATATACTTGTTCTTAAAAGCAACTTGAAGATAAAGATATTTTCAATCTTCCAAAGTCCCTTTCAAATAAGAAATAACCATTATTTGTAGTTAGCCTTGCCTTGGGTCAAATCAATATTATCCTCTCTTTTAGAAGCTTAGTCTGAAAGGGCAGTCAAGAGCTGGTTCTATTTCTGCCTTCATTAATTCTCAGACAGGTGAGGTCCAGAAATGTGATTTTAGATATATTCAAACAGTTTTCCTAATGACACCTTTCTAAGTTTACAGGATAATATATTAAAATCCCTAGACATTTCAAAGTTAAGCACTTTGAAAATTCAGTGAATGAGCAATTTTAATAACGTCAACAGACATATTTAATACTGGCGTTCTCACATCTAAATTTTCTGACAATTTGGAAGAAAACATCATACTTTTCACCAGTAGAATGAGCAAATGCCTATATATGGGACTTACCTCATGCTTGCAAAGGAGAAAGAATATCCAGGACTAATCTATGGAAAGCCAATGATGTTTCTTCTCATAAACCAAAAATTTACCATACTTAGTTGAACTTGGGAAGAATTCATGAGGTTGGAAAGAATTTAAGCTCTCCCTTGACATGCAATTATGAGTGAGCTTGTAAAATTCATCTAATTTCTTTGACCTTTAGATTCCACTGCAACTCTGCAATCCTAGAATATGCAGAAAAATTTAAAAAGAATAAAAAATTTTTCAAAAATTCTACTTTGTAGTGATAAAGCCTTCTAAATTGAAATGACTTTTGTTCAATTATACAACAAATTATTCTTGAGCATGTATTATATATCAGGCAGATTTCTAGTTTCTTGGCAAGCATCACAGAACAAAATAAAGACCCCCATTTTGCTAATGTGGTGAATAAAATCAATTTAATTATGTTAAAATTGCTAAGGAAAGTAAAATAATATAGATTAATCACAGTTGATTCTCCAGGCATTTGGACATCACATATATTCTTAGCAAATTATAGAAACCATAGGAATATAGTGGAGAAAGAAATATTTAAAATTCTCCTTATCTTTGAGGATCTGGGATTTCGAAGGAAGCACACACAAATGTCTGGTAAATGTATGACAAGACCAAGAGAGACATTCAAGTTTAAAAAGATTTAACCTCAACACATTCCCAACTGAAAAGTATTTTCAAAACTTCTGATTTTAGTTATTTATATATTTGTGAATCAGTCTGTTATTTTAGCTGATTATTCTGTTCACTGCCATGAAATCATCCATTATTACAATTAGTCTGCCTTGCCTAAATAACTGCTCTATAGAGTCAGGAATTGATGTTACACACATTTTGTTTTCACATTATTTACAGACTTGTTAGCAGGATTTGACTTCTTTCAAAGTCAACAGAGGTTTGGAATGCAATCTTTACTCCAAACTAAATAGTAGTCTGAATATTTTCAATTTTGCCTATTATTCTTTTTTTTAAAAAGTCTTCCTGAGTATTTAATAAAATTACTAATAATAAGTAGGTTTTATGCTAAACACTAAATTTTGTATTGTTATGAAATAAATGTGTATATGCAAAGGTTTAATTAATGTAAGGTTCATATCCCTCACGTGAAAAAAGACCCCACTGGGCGTCATCTGGCTGCTACTTACCATGGAATATCAGGTCCTTGGGAGACCAGCCACGCTGGTGTCCTTCAGAAAATGAACATAAGCTTTATTAGTATTTGCACCCTGAGGGACATTCGTCCCCAGGTCATTATTAGCATTAACAACCTGGCAGCTTCATATTGTGCAGCATCCTTCCCATTTTGGAAAATTTCCCCCAATTAATAACAATGCCATGTTTTGGCACCTAATTATTGAATGAGGATGCAGAGGATGTGATTCTGAGGCTCCCGTCTGTCTGTTACTTGGGAGAAGCAATAGTTTACTTTGAATATCGGCTTTTCCATCTTCCATGGAACTAATTGTGCAATACCTTGTAAGACTTTGTTAGTATCAGAATCAAAGCCAGATAAAGTATTTGGATATGCCATGAAAAATGAGGACAGTTTTCACTTTATCTCTTGCCCCAAATCTAGAACTGTTTGACATATTGTGGGTATAATAAATATTTTATTAATTTTATTATAATTTGTAATTTTCATACCCAAGTTAATATTTCATATTATTTTTAATAAAGAAAAAATCTGGTGGTGATAAATTTTCATTTATAAGAATTTGGTCAGAAAACTAGGGGGACCTGTCCTATATATAAGGATGAGTAGCTACCCAGAATATATATGATGACACTTTTTTATTTTTAATTGTATTAAGATATAGCATATACAGAAAATTGCACACCGTTTAATTGTTAAGTGTCATTAAGTATCATAAAGTGAATGCACCATTAAAGTATCACTGAGGTCAAGGAATAGTTTGTGAAAAACATCCCAGAAATTCCCTAGACATATCTCCTATGTCTATTGATTCCTGTGGGTGTGAGCTCAGTTTAAGTAGGACATTTTGATGAGGTTACTTTAGTTAAGTATTCCTATTCCTGGAGTCCTTTATAAGAAGAATGACATTCAGATTGAGAGAGAAAGCCACAGAGGGAGCATGCAGATGCTGGACATCAAAGGAACCTGGAAGGGAAGGGAGAGACCAGGAGACTGCCATTTGCCATGACATGACAAGTAAAGGTCCAAAGATCCCTGGGAAGCAGTCCCTGAATGCCAGTCTTTGGGGAGAAAGCATCTTCTTGGTTTATTGATTTGGACTTTCTTTTAGTCTTAAAAGCTTGAGAAAATGAATCTCCATTATTTAAGCTGACCCATTGCATGGTATTTGCTTGAACAGCCAAAGAAATGAAAACAAGGTACCATTGGAGACAAAAACAAGGTTGTTTGTACCCAGGGCCTGGAACCTCTAGTATTTCTTGGTCACATCCCCTTCTGTGATTTTATGAGAGGAGGAACACTTCCTCATGACATTCCTTAAAGCTGCTACCACGTCTTTATTCCTCAAGCTGTAGATGAGCGGGTTGAACATGGGGGTGAGTATGGTGTAGAAGGCAGACACTATCTTGTCTTTTTCTGGTGTGTGGTATGAATGGGACAGAACGTTGGTGTAGAAGGCTGCCCCATAGAAAATGCTCACCACCATGATATGGGAGGAACAGATAGCAAAGGCTTTGTGTCAGCCCTCAGCAGAATTCATCCAATGAACGGTGATCAGGATTTGTGTGTAGGAGACACAGATGACAGATATGGGAATAAGTAACATCAGCACACAGCAGGTGTACATGAGGGTCTCATAGAGGGAGGTGTCAATACATGAGAGCTTCAGTACAGCTGGAATCTCGCAGAAAAAGTTACTGATTTCTCGGGATCCAAAGTAAGGGAAACTCATAGTGATGAGGGTGAGCATAAATCCATCCAAGGAGCCACCAACCCAGAAGCCCACCACCATAAACAAGCAAATCCTGCAGTTCATGAGCAGAGGGTATCAAATGAGGGTGCACACAGCTACAAAACAGTCAGAGGCCATGAAAAGAATTCCCCTCCAATCAAGGTCAGGTAGAGGAACATATGAACTGCACAGCCTAGGAAGGAGATGGTCTTTTCATTGGACATAAGGTCTTGCAGCATCTCAGGATGGTGATGCAGATATATGCTGTATCCATGATGAAGAGTTGGCTGAATAAGAAGTACATGGGTGTGTGGAGACATGAGTCCACGTGTAAGAGCAGAATCATGACCACATTGGCTGTTACAGGCACCAAAAAGATGGAAAAGATGACTGCAAAGATAAGCCCAGGAAACACAGGATGGGTGATGAGTCCCAAGAGGATGAAGTCAATGGAGTTCTTAAAAATGACCTCCATGTCCATTTCACATGATGGGGCCTAGGATTTTAAAGGAAGAAAGTTTTTTAGTTTGCAATCCAGTGTTAAGGGATGGCCCATCATGAATAGTATGTCAGAGCAGTGTGCAATAAAAGAAAGAACAAGGACTTTGGAGTCATAGTCTTTTGAATCTTAATTCCAAGATTAATTGTATGTTTCATGTTAGAGAGACTAATCTCAAAACAGTATCATCATCTGTGAAAGGTTCATATAAAGTCTACATTGTTATAGACTGGAAGAGAAATATAAATATAAAATTCGTAAAGTACCAATTTTGAAGTCTGTTTTATTTTTATTCTGAATCTTATACTATATGCATTTTTTTAACCTGTTTTCTTAGGTTGAAATTTTCTGAGATTGGTAGCTAAGCCATATCCCCCATATTTCCTTGCAATTAGTATCCATATGGAAATCGAATTTAAGTAGTTCTTTATCATTAAAAGGCTTACATTGTTAGGGTCATTCAAAGTCATCAATTTGTGCTTTAATAAATTGATAGAATAATAAATGTGGAGTCAGTCAGTATAGGTAATTTTAATTTTTTTCCCCATGTTCTTGTTTTTAAGTGTTGTGACTGGTTGAAACATCAAGGATTTACAAGGCAGGAATGCTCATTTCATTTGAAGATCCCAGGCCACTGCGGTCAACTGTTGTGATTCAAAGAAAGCTTGCGTTTTAAACCTGGATCAATTATTAAATTGATTATCTGCACTACAACAATAATTTGAGGGTCATAACTCTTAAATGAGGACCTCAAGGAATTTTGCCCAACAAGTAGGTCTTAGAATTCATCATTGTGGAACAGTTTCTGGTTACTAACCTGTAGCCTGTCAAAACTGTATGATTTAGTCCTATGTTATATCATTCAGTAAAGGCCTAAATTTCTTAAAGTATTGTTCCATCAAAAGGTTAGGACAATTTCTCTTATAGGGTTTCATCCCAAACATATCACTATATAATATATTATCCTAGCAGTCCATTCTAGGTGATATTATATTTCCTTATATTTCTTTTCTTACCATGCTGCCTATCCTTCATGTTTATAAGTAAAGGTGACTCTAGATGAAAATAAATTCTTGATTTTAGATACAGTAGTATAAGATAATCCTGGAAAAAAATGACGTGAATTTTCATTCATGTTATTCTTGAGTAATATAAATGCCCATCTCTTTGATACATTTGGGAAAATTGAGGGATAAATTGTCAATTATTATTTCATTACTATAAATATTTAACATAGTGTGGCTCTTACAATTCAATGAGAATATTAATGAAGAAGCCTATTTCTGTAAAATGTATTAGCCACAAAAAATGTTAACATTCCTGGATCTTCCACAATAGACAAATATATGGTCTCTGAAACCTCCAGAAAGAATTCCCCTTTATGTTGAAACTATAATTATGGGCAATAAAATGACTTCTTTTTCCCTTCTGAGTGTTTGTTGAAAATGAGTATGAATAATGAAGATTAAGAAGTAAAATAGAAAATACAACTCCTCCAAAAAGCACCAGTTTTCTCTTGGTCTATGCTGAAATATAAATGTGTCATATCTTACCAATTTGGAAAAAAAAGAAACAATTGCCTATATATCTAAGAAATCATACCTGAATTTCAAAGTTTAACATTTGACAAACTTGATGAAAGTCAGCAACTTTTGATTTCTTTAATATATAAGAAATTTCCCCATAAAAGCCACAGCTCTGAATCATAGGCCTAGAGACTGATATTAAAATATTACAACTAAAATTTTGTTTAAGAGGGCTTCTGCAATAGCTGCTTGAAAGTTAAAGTAATTCTTCAGGCAATCAGTAGTTTATTTAGACCAAAATCATTAAATTTTTTTCACTTAGATACATAACCAGAATTTATATATAACCTGATAGTGTCAAATCAGCTTCTAATCATCCTTTTAAAAGTACACTCTGAAGAACAAATAAACAAGAAAGTGACAAATCAGTCAAGCTAAAAATCACTTAAGCAAATGAACTTTTTGCTTCAAAATGGGCCAGTGAATTTTGTTTCATAAAACTTTCAGATTGGATCCCACAGAGCATTCAAATGAGGAGGTAATGTCTAGTTATCTCCAGTCTTTTTGTTTGAGGGCTGAAAACTTTTCCAATTCATAGGTCCTATTTTAGAGTAGACTCTAAAATAATGGAAAATAAAAACTGAAAACTTATAATATAGGTCAACTATTTTTTTTTCACTCTGAGATTCAGAGAGTAGAAGAACTACACATTGGTTCCAGGCCATATGTGTGTGCTCACATGTGCTCATGTGCTCGAATGTGTGTGTGTGTAGGAAGGGAACAGACAATGCTAGAGGAGGAGCATATAAAAGAGATGTAAAACAAAGAGGCATAACTTACATTTCTCAATAAATCAAATATATATATCAAACATGACACATACTTGAGGAGTGTTATGTTGTATCATGCAATAGTTGGCATTACAAGTAAACAGTTAAACTACTGTTTGCATTATGAACAAAATTATATGTTATAAGTTATCCCCCTCTTTAGTGCAGGTTCCCAGCAACATATTTTAGCAACTGTGTTGACATTACTGCTTAACATATGTATAGTTTGGTTTATTCACACCTAAAACAGCCCTATTTTCTATTCCCTATTAGTAACCTTTATTTCATCATCACCATTCTCCACTAATCAATGCTATCACAAGAATGCTCCTAGAAAAAGAAAAAGATAGAGAAAACACTTAACTGTATAATGCCAGCCCAAGGCTATTCTGCTGTTCAAAGCAGAGGATACCCTGATGCCAGGACTGGTTATAATATCACACAACAATGCCACATAGTCACATGACAAGGTTTTGGGGAGTGGGAGAAAATCTCTCCATGATGAGGCAGGTATTGTGAATATGAGCTTAGGGTCTCTGTCTTTATATCTAGGGGTTGTTATTGGAGGTGATGGTAAACTTCGGGAGTCACATTGACTTGTCTATAGGCAGTGACATGGAGGAAAAGTAAAGAAACCTTGGAAAATCTGTGGGTAGGGATGCTAGCTCAGAGAAGCTTTACGTTTTCAGGACCTGAAAACTTTCTGAAAGAAGCCACAGATATCTAGGCACAGTGTGTGACCCTCATAGCAACTTGTAAGGAGAGTCCTCCTAGTGAGGTCAGGTTACATTCTACCAGAAGAAAATGATCTGCCAAAGATGAAGATCTTTCTAACCAATGTTTTGTGACACACTTTTCCAAGGAATCCCCCATGAATAAACTATGAGAAGAAAGCTGCCAATGTACTTGATGTACACTGTAGTAATAATGCTGTCAACCAGAAATGATTTCCTCTGTCTGACACTTCCTTCAAAAGCTTATAATGCCTTCAAAAGGCAAAGGTTTCTATTCAATTCTTAGAGATAAAATCCCTCAAGTGTAAACACTCTATGTTCAAAGCACTGTTCCAAATGTTAAGATTAACAACTCCCACTATCATTAAATATACAACAGGGATTGAGAAATACAACACATACCTAAAGTAATGGTCAATAAAGAAGATTATTATAAGTCTAAAATGGAGATTTCTAGGGAGGACAAAAATACATTACCCTGGGGAGATTTGAAGTCTTTTGGCAGAACTAACATATACAGCAGCAACACATTCAACTACTCTTTGTAGAACCATCTAATTATACCCAGAGATACCATGCACAGAGATGCTAAAGCAGTCTTTTGTCAAAGGCCCTTCAAAGCTGTTTACCTTTTACAGGCTGAATTACTTCTCTGGACCTCTGTATTCTGAAGGTATAAAAAAGGGATTGTACCACTAATCAAAAATTCCATATAGTTCAAAGATTAACAGTTTATTTGTTGTTGCATGAGGAAAATGTCATCAAGGGATGCATATTGGGGCATATCTACTTTGGGAAAGTTTGTAATGAGAAGACAATTATATATGTGGAAGGCATCAAGAGAGGTAGTAGGAGAAACAAGAGGCTACAGTGTCTCCAAAACCAGACAGAACAAATAAAGCTTGTTTGTACCAGGCAGATTTTAAATATTTTCCAAGTATTGAATCAGAATAAACAATCATTTCCAAGAAGACCCTGTGCTTTTGATGAAGTCATTTATATCAGATTCTTTACCTCAAAGACAACACATTATTGCTGGAGACTGAAACACTGAAAGTACAGAACATTTAAAGAACACTTAAATGCCAACTACTTGGAAAAAAGCAGTGATACAATAAGACACAAGAGAAAACTATGCTCAGTTTGGTTAGAACAAGAGCATGAGAGTAGAGATTAAAATTGTTCTGATTTTTAAAATTTGAGATTAAAAAAAGGAGGACAGAATGATGGATGGTTTTAACCAATATGAGGAAAACCTCTCAGGTATAAATAGCAGGGCACATGGGTGAAGGCAGTGAGGGAGGGTCTGGTCCAACTGAAGTTGAAATGTATCTTGGAGACATGGCATGAGCAATATAAGGTAAACTGGATCATATTGGGTCTGAAAAGTGAAGACAGAGATTTTTTACTCTGGAAAAATATCTGGAAACAGGATGTAATAGTGAAATGTTTGGGTAGGAAAGGTTACATGATGAAATCATTATTGAAGAAAGATATAGCTAAAGATATAGCTTAACACCATTAACGTGTTAAAATTCCTCATTTGATACTGTGTACTTTTACAAACAGTAGCACTTACATTTCCTTCCTTGTTCAATAAATCCATTCATACCCTTCTAAACTATTACAAGATATCCCTTTAGCTTTCTATGTTTCAACCTAAGTTATCCCTTTTCCAACATTCAGGTTGCCACAAAATGAATGTATTTGTTTTTTATCCATCCTAATCTTGAAAAGACTAGCCTCAGTCATTAGCAGATAAAGTCGTAGCATGTTGAACTTTTAATAGAGTGATGTCTAAAGAAAACACCCCCTTTTGGGGAGATAGTCAATCTGGTTTCAACAAAAATCTAATATCCTACCTCAGAGCAGCTAAGTCCAAGCCTTAGTCAGTGAAATTATAGACTTCTTAAATACTTGGTTATGGAGGTGTGGTTTGGTCAAAAGACTGGTATTTCCACCTCTCCCAAGAGGAAAACACCACTTAGCAATTAATCCAAGTTTTCTTTGTTTACCTTATGCCTTAGAGGAAGATCAACCAAATACCTTTCCCCCTTGTCAGAGGGAATATTTTTTCCTAAGTGAAAGGTTTTAATTATTTCTTGATATTTCATGATATAACTATTTGTCTAATTCTGATGTCTCTCCAGAGTATGTGATTTGGGACTGATGGATAGGCACTGAAAAATATTGAAAATTTCTAAGAGGGACTATGTCAGTGGCAGTCTGTGCCAAACTGATGAAAATTTCTCTTCCATGTCATTGGCCTATATTGTTTGAGGAAAAATATAATAAAGGATGTGTGTTTGACACTGTAACAGGTTAAGTATTTTTATTATTATTCATCAAGTGGATGTCAGAGAAGAAACTCAAAATCAGAATTGATAACAACAGACATGAGAATGAGAGAAGAGAAAATGGAAATAGATAAGAAAGAAGGAAATGAAGTAAGGAGGGAGGAAAAATGAGAAGGGAAAAAGAAAAAAAAACAAATGTTGCAGTAAAACATGAAAAAATCATATATTTTTCGAAAATTCTTTTGCATAAGTGTATTATTCAGGGTTCTCTAGGGAAACAGAACTTAGCCGAGATATCTATAAATAGCATGAGATTTTATAAAATTGTCTCATATGATCATTGGGAAGCACACGTCCAAATTCTGTCAGACAGGCTGCAAACCAGGGCCTCCAATGAAGCTCCTTGGAGTTCCCCAGGAGACCCTGGCTGTCTGAAGTAGAGATGGGAATTTTCTCTGATCACTGAAATCACTTCCCCCTTTAAGGCCTTCAACTGATTGGATGAGACATCACTCATGGCTGATATCAAGCTCCTCAGCTGATTATAGATGCAACCAGCCTTGTATATACTCAGCTCACTGATGATTAAAGTCCATGAAATGCCCTTGTATTACAATTAGCCCAGTGCTCTTGACCAGACAACTAGGCACCATTACCTGGCCAAATTGATACAATCACCTAATCATCACAAAAGAATTTTAAGGTGTTTAAATATGGGGGAAATTTAATTCTCTACTTCTCAAATTCATTTTATATCTCTAAAGGGGAAAATGAAGGAGGTGGTTATGGATGGGGAGGAGAGCAACTTAAGTAACAACAACCTCAACAACAACATCATCACCAACTAACTGTTTCTCCTACATAGTCATGTTAACATGTATATTATTCATGTGATATTTAAACATACAAAACCATCAGACATAGGCCATATGCCTACTACATTACATATGAAGAGAGAACACATTTCCAAACATTAAGAATGCTATTGTACAATTAATTCTTCCTATATAATATTTATTGGAGGCATTAATAATACAATACTTCTCCAAGCAGATATTGATTCAATCTAAATAGATGTTTCCATCCAGGTCAAAGTGACTTACTACAGAGCCACACAGGGGTTATAAACATATATTGATCTTTTTAGTCCTGAATTGGGCTTGTAGAGCTTGGGCTATATAAAGACACCAAGAAGTTGATTTTGATGTCAGCAGCCACATCCATTTACCGCCATATTCCATAGGATTACCATTGACTTTGATTTCCATGTCATGAGAATAGTTGTAATGTGCTCCTATAACAATTAGTTCAGGCTTCTGTAATTATTATCAACAAGTTTGTTAAAGAAAATAGCTCAAATATAAAGATTATATGGATCAGTCTATGTTCCCGACACATATATTACTGTTTTTTTTTTTTACAATGTTGAATTTAGCCATCTTGCATGAAATGGAAAATAGTCCAAATTGTTTATAATATATAGATATTGTGTGACTCCTTAATCTGTCCTTCCATGGATCTTATTCATCTTTTCGTCTTCTTTTCCTCCTGCCTTGTCCTGCAGCTCTTCCATCCCTTTTCCAATTGTTTTTAACATATAAAGGTAGAAACAGACATGATCCGTATACTCTAAAATGGTGATTCCCAAAGATTGGGAGGTTAGAATACCAGTCTTTGGAATGATTTCAAATAAGTTGTTTTGATTTTAAATAATTCTGTCTGTAAAGTGCAATTCAGTGAACTTCCTGGAATTCAGAGTAAATAAATCCTCATTTGAAAAAGTATGTTATTTATCATATTAAGACATAAGTTGATTTTTATTACAAAGTACTTTTTAAATTTTCAAAAATTTATCTCTTTCCTCATGTCCATGGAAGAAAGAGGTACATATCAATGGATTCCAGCAGGAGGTGCAGACTACTATAGTAATGCATAAGAGTGACAGAGAGCTAGTTGAAAACAATATCACAGCTGAAAGAATACTGGAACTAGAAGATACATCTGAATTCATATAATAAAATCATCTACTTTTGGGGATTACTAACAAGGCAATGCCATGTTAGGAAAGTGCTAAGAGATTTTCTGAACTTGGGATAATTATATCTGGGTTGCAGCAATAGTGGTGTCATTTCTTGAGTGCCCTTGAGCATGAAAAACACATTTTTCCATGTGTTGAATAATGTTTCACACAGTCATCTCAGAGGTTTATTCATGCTCCAGTATTCTATAATGCTGAGTTTAAATGGTGTTTCTTTTATTGTTAAAAATTCTTATTGATTTATCATGATTACTTAATATGCAAGAATCTTATTACTGTTACCATTGTGGACTTAATATCTTCATTAAAAAATTAAGTGAAGGGAATCATGTTTATAACATTTCTCTTGAGTTTATAGACGGTGCCTTGGGATACCACAAAGGCTAGGAATCACTGAACTAAGAATCAAGATTGTAAGACAAGTGCTGTTGATGTAAACAGTGATGTAACAAGCATAAAAATTGATAATTGAGCCTCCCTAGTGCACATGTGAAGTGATCAGAAATCTGATACAAAGAATTCTACCACGGCTTGGAATCAGGTGTGTGCCCTAATTTGAAAAGAAAATTCTCCCCACTCTTCTCCCTTCATATGGAGCATTGGAGTCTCAATGTTGAGGGAATTCCTTGATATTTCAGATTATAAATGATTTATATCAGTATTTTAGAAATAAAGTGGTCAGTTGAACATAGTAATGAGGAAGCATATATAGATTACCCTATGTTTTTCATTAGGCAAAATCTTCACTGGGCCAGAACCTGAGTAGATATGTAATTCTGACCAAGACAAACAAATCTACAATGAATGTTTCTACTTCAACTCTCTCTAATATAGCTCCATCTCCTTTACCTGTCATGTCATTACCAATACATGTTAGAAGCCCATTTTAAAAGATGCTAAAATTTCCCTGTTCCTGCATATTCTGATAACTTAAAATAATGAACATTAACATTTAGCTCTGGGAAGAGTAGCATAACTACAGATCCATGAGTGGGTCCTGGAATATAATCAAACAATAGAAAAGGAGGAGTGGACAAACTATAAAAGCACAGGTGAGAAACAAAAAAGAAAAGAGAAGATTTGGAAGTGGAATGTAAATGTAATTAAACAGGAAAGGAAGAGGAATAGAAATAAGGGAAAGATAAAGAAGATGGGGAAGAAAGAAAGGAAGTAAAGGAAAAATAGAGCTAAATTGGGGAGTCATAGAACCCACTAATGCACATGTGCCATATATTTGCTAACATTACTCTAGAAGATAGAGATTATGTGGATGTTTAAGAAAATGGTGTTTCAGAATTTTAGTTTTATTTTATTCATTCTATTATATGAGGGTCAAGTCTTTTTCAGACACTTAAACAAATATGGAGGAAACAATATGTCTGGATGTATGTGATGACATTTGATTCACTGAGTTGGTGAGCGTGTGGAAGGAAAGGTCAAATTATACAGAGTTGTTTGAACAGTTTCCTTCCAACAGAAAGAATTCTTCATGTTAGTGTGTTTTGGCCTATTTTATTTCATTTCTGAAGGCAGGTTGAAATCAGTGTCAAGTGACCACTTGACATTGAAGCCTCTAAATATTTGAGAGGTAATGATTACATTTATCCATTTGATAAAAAAACATTGAAGTATATCATTCAATACATCAACATACATATAGAATAATTATATGGTGTACATTGTGAATTTACAAAACAAACGTGCATATCATCATACAGGGCTCACATACAACACCCCACCAACACCACCTTTCATTGTTGTGAAACAATTTTTACAAACTATGAAAGATAATCACCAATATATTACAACTAACAGAAGCCCATATCTTATATTTTGTGTATTTCCCTCCAACCCATCCAATTATTAACACTCTGAATTAGTATATTTTTATAGGACATAAGAGAACTTTCACATATTTTTTCTATTAAAAAGAATCCATCTTTCACCATAGGATTCACTATGTTATATAGTCCAATGTTTTGTACAATCTATTCAAAGTGTATACTCAGTGGCTTTCACTTTCATCACAGAGTTATGCTGTCATCACCTCAGTCAATTATAGAACATGTTTCCATATCCCCATAAACCCCTATTGTTGCTCTTAGAATTGATATAATATCTTCTGTGCCATGGCTACAAAACCATTACAATATTACTGTTGACTATTGTCCATAAGTTATAATAGTTGTAATTATCCCATGTAGCACGGTAGTCTTAACACTTTGTAAAAGAACATTCTTAAATTTATACTATTAAACACAATCTCCATCCAACTCCAAAATAATTGCTATAGTCCCAGATTATCCTTTAGGTTTCTTTTAATTGACATTTGCACCCACAGAATCCCCTTTCAGTCAGTCACATTTATAAATCGGAAATGTTAGTTATACTCACCCTAATTTGTTACCATCAACTCTATTCTTTTCCACAAGTTTATAATAAACCTAATTAAAAATTATACATGCATTATGTATTAGCTCCCTTTCTCAATCCACATTCTATATCCTAGTAACCTATACTACAGAATTTACCTCAGTGAGTTAATTCATCATATTTTGTTTATATTAGTGTGACGATAAAATATTTGTCTTTTTGTGCCTCGCTAATTTCATTAAACATAACGTCCTCAAGGTTCATCCACATTGTAATATGCATCTCAATTTCATTTCTTCTTACAGCTGAATAGTATTCTATTGTATGAATACATCACTTACTGCTTATCCACTCATCTGTTGATGGACACTTGGGTTGTTTCCATATTTTAGCAATTGTGAATAATGGTGCTATGAACATGGGTTTGGAAATGTCATTTCACATACTTGCTTTCGGTTTTCCTCAGTATATTTCTAGTAATGGGGTTGCTGGATCATACAGCAGATCTATATTCAGCTTCTTTAAGTACCACCAAACTGTCTTCCACTGAAGCTACAGACATCTCCATTCCCAGCAACAGTGAACGTGTTGTCTATTCCTCTCAAACAGTTGTAATTTTCTGTATTTTAATAATAGCCATTTTAAAAGGTAAAATGATATCTCATTGTAGTTTTGATCTGCATTTCCCTAATAGCTAGTGATGTAACCACTTTTCATGTGCTTTTTGGCTGTTTGTACTTCCTCTTTTGGAAAAATGTATATTCAAGTTTTGGCCCATTTTTAATTGGATTGCTTGCTTTTTTATTGTTGATTTGTATGATCTCTTTATATAACATTCATGTCAAACCATTATTGGATATGTGGTCTACAAATATTTTCTCCCATTGAGTAGGCTGCCTTTTTAACTGTCTTAATGAAGGTATTTTAAAGAAAAAAAGTGTTTAAATTTGTTTAGATTCTAATTCTCTACTTTTTTTTCATTGCTAGTGTTTTGGTGTAAATTTTAGAAACTACTGCTTACCACAATATGAAAATGTATGGTTGTAGCTTTATATTTAAACATTTGATTCATTTTGAGTTAATTTTTGTTTAAGTTGTGAGAACTGTGTCCTCTTCTTTCTTTTGATATGGATATCCAGTTCTTCTAGCACCATTTGTTGAATACTCTATTCTGCCCCAGTTGGGTGGCCTTGATAACCTTGTCAAAAATCACTTAACTGTAGATGTGACGGTCTGTTTCTGAGTTCTCAATTTGATTCCATGTTCAAAATGTCTATCGTTATGCCAGTATCAACCTGTTTGTATCACTGTATCTTTGATTTTGGCTTTTTCATCTTTTTTCATGTAAACTTTGAGGGCTATAAAGTTCCCTCTCAGCATTGCCTTTGCTATATATCATATATTTTTATATGTTGTTGCAGCAGCTTGAAATATTTTGTAAATACCAATAAGAGAAATATTATGTTTTAAACAAATCCATTCCTAAGGCTGTGAGACCCATTTGACTAGATTATGCCAGTGAGGTGTGACTCCAGGGAAGCCCCTGCACCCTTGCTGGGTCTGTTATAAATGGACTTGCACAGACAGACAGACAGGAAAAGAAAGCCAGCATATTTGATTCTGCAACATGAGAGAGAGGTCTGCAGGAAAAAAGAAGTCCACAAGAGGCTGAGAGAGAAAGAGAAAGAGAGAGAGAGAGAGACAGACAGACAGAGACAGAGACAGAGACAGAGACATTTGCCTGATACCTTGAAATGGAAAACTGGGAGAATGCAGAGAAGCCAAGCCTAAGAGAAGCCCAGTAAGAAACAAACCCTTTGACTGGTTGTCCTCAGCTGAGCTATAGGAGACAGTACAGCTCAGAGGGAAAGGCAGAGACCAGGCAGAGATTGCCCACCACCTAGCTTCAACTCGTGGCAGCTGACTCGGGTGAGAAAGCACTTCTTATGATGCCTTGTGTTGGACTCCAAATAAATACTCCTTATAAAAGCCAGCACATTTCTGGTACTTTGCATTGACAGCCCTTTGTGAACTAAAGCAGTTGTGCTCTCATTTTTATTCAACATGAGTTATTTACTGATTTCTCTTGCAATTTCTTCTTTGAAACACTGATTATTTAAAAGTGATTTGTTTAATACCATATATTTATGAATTTTCCCTTTTTCTTTCCATTGTTGATTTCCAACTTCATTCCATTTTGATCAAAGAAAATGCCTTGTATAATTTCAATCTTCTTAAATTTATTAAGTCTTGTCTTAAGAGGCACCATATGGTCTGTCATCAAAAAGTATCCATGAGAACTTGAGAAGAATGGATATCCTGCTGTGTTGGGGTGTAATGCTTATAAATGTCTGCTAAATCTACTTCACTTATCATTTTATTCATGCTCTTTGTTTTCTTATTTATGTTATGTCCAGATTTTTCAGCCAATGCTGAGTGTGGTGTATTGAAATATCCCAAAATTATTGTAGAGATATCTATTTATCCCTTCAGTTTTGCCAGTGTATGCTTCATGTATCTTGGGTCACACAGATAAGGTGCACAAATTTCACTATATTTCTTTTTTTCTTGGTGAATTGCCTTTTTTATTAATATATAATGACATTCTTCATCTCTAATATCAATTTTGCCTTTAAAATCTATTTTGTCCAGTATTAGTTTTACTGTTCTAAATCATTTTTTTTTTTTGGTTACTATTTGAATGGAATATCTTTTTCCAACCTTTAACTTTCTACCATATTTTCTCCTTACATCTGAAATGACTCACATTTTCAACAACATTTGTATAGCTTATATTGTTTTATCCATTCTGTCAGTCTATATCTTTTGATTGGGGCATTCAATCCATTAAAATTCGATATTATTATTGTAATGACATTACTTATTTCATCCAATTTATTCTTTGTTTTTCTGTTGTTATATCCTACTCTTATCTATCTTTTCACCCTTTTAGTTACCCTTACTAGTAATCTTCATATCTACACTCTTTTCCAAGTCTCTCACACTTCTCTTTTCCTTTAAGTCTGTAGCACTCCCTTACTATCTCTTGTAAATTCTGTCTTTTGGTAACATACTCTCTCAATTTTGTTTGTCTATGAACATTTGAAACTCACCCTCATTTCTGAAGGACACTTTTGCTAGATATAGAATTTTTCCTAGCAGTTATTCTCATTCAGTACTTTAAATATACAATGCCACTTTTTTCTATCCTCAGTGGTTTCAGATGAGAGCTCAGCATTAAATCTTATTAATGTTCCCTTGTATGTGATGCATTGGTTTTCTCTCGCTTCTTTCAGAACCTTCATTTTATCTCTTG
>JAQZBX010038857.1:0-23263 GCA_029593785.1 Cabassous unicinctus
AGTTGTGCAACACGGTCCTGGTCTGCTGACTCCCAAAGCAGGTCCCTTGGACAACTTTTGGCCTTTTCTCCATTATTTTTGTGAGAGAGTTGAGCCCTGCCTGCCTACTCCGACGCCATCTTCCCAGAACTCCTCTTGATGTGCTTTGTGACATGTATTTATTTTATCTTATCTTTTGGCTCTTGCCAAAGATCTTCCTTACAAAATTGTTTTCATGGCTATTCTGCTTCAGGCCATCAAGTCAAAAGGAGCAATTTTTGGCCTTATGCTAACTTACTAATGCTAGTCTCAAAGAACTATTGTCTTTCCCCTTTCTCTGCACCCTTTGAATCTAAGTCCAAAATAAATGAATGGTAACAAGTTTTCTTCACTGCTTTATAGTGTAGAGTTTCATTTCAGGAAAAGTTCTGTTCAAGAATGAGAATTACAGCAGTGTTCTCAATGCTACCAGCAGCATAAAAGTCTTAGAGTAAAGAAATAAACTGGAGTAAATTCTGCTCTGAATGAAGGCATTTATATGTGATAAAGTATGATTATGATTCTTAATGCACACTTCATGGCCATTTTTTCTTCAGAGGTTAAGCAATCAGCATTTATGGATAACAAACATAAAGGTGAAATCATCTCATTGTGATTTTTATTCAGATACTAAATATGGGAGGAAGGTACTAAGAGATAGAGCATTCTTTGGTTGGACTTCTAAGGTAGTCAGGCTGGAGGGTTTTGGAGTGGGTATATGTGAAAGGCAGCAAGCAAAAGAGAATGCTAGCTAGCAGGCATCCCCGCCTCCTTCAGGCAGTCCTCTCCACCTAGAGAGGGTCAAGGTCCTGGCCTTACCCCTGTGGAACTAGGGTAACTCCCTGTTTCAGGAGCAGAAGGTCTGATCCTGTACACTCATGCTCATTCAGTGATTTTCTGCATTTTCTCTTTTATTAGATGTTTGTGTCTTAAGAGGGAAGAACCAGCTATTTTATCCTTGGCCTGTTCATACATTCACTCTTGATCCTCCAATCCATCCTGCATGCCACAGCCAGAGTGATCTGATAGATTCTGATTATGTCACATCCCCACTTAAAACCCCTCATTGTTGGTGGGAATGTAAAATTGTGCAGCTTCTGTGGAAGACAGTGTGGCAGTTCCTCAGAAAGTTAAACATAGAACTACCATATGACCTGGCAATCCCACTTTTAGGTATATACCCAAAATAATTGAAAGCAGGTGTTCAGACAGGTATTTGCACACCAATGTTCATAGCAGCATTATTCACAATTGCCAAAAGGTGGAAGCAACCCAAGCATCCGTCAACTGATGAATGGATAAACAAAATGGGGTATAGCCATAAAATGGAATATTACTTTACTATAAAAAGTGAAATAAGCCAGGCACAAAAGGACAAATATTACATGATTCTTCTTATATGAAACACTTAGAATGAGCAGATTTACAGACAGAAACAGTGTAGTGGTTACCAGAGGTGGGAGGAGTGGGAATGGGGAATTATTATTGCTTAATGAGTATGAGTTTCTGTTTGGAATGATGAAAATGTTCTGGAAATAGTGGTACAATTTACACAATACTGTCAATGTACTGAGTGTCACAGAATTGTTCACTTAAAATGGTTAAAATCATTTTTACATTATGTATATTTTACAATAATTTTAAAACGTTTAAAGGAAAATCTTAAATGGCTGCTTATTGCTCTTAGAATAAAGACCAAGCTTTTTCACATCACTCCATGCTCTCTCTTTTTCTACCCTCTAGCCACAGTTAATGGCATTCACTTTAGGCCAAGCTCCTTCCTGCCTTGGGTCCCTTTTTATGCAGTTTGATTTGCCTGGAATTCTCCCTTCCCCACCTCACCTCACCCTTAGCTCAGCTCAGCTCAAAAGTCGCTCTCCTCCAGGAAGCCTTCCTAGAGCCTCCATATTAGGCTAGGTCCCTTCCTCCCCACTTGTACAGTCTCACTGCAGTCTGAATCCCCATTTGTAGCATTTACTACTATAGTAGTTATTTATTTGTTTAATGCCTGTTTCCATTTCTAGATTGTAGCTCAGTGAAGACACTGGTTATGTCTGTTAATTGCTGAGCCTCTAATGCCTGGCATGGTGTCTGGCATACTGTTTACTTTCAATATGTATTTCTTGAATAAATGAATGAATGAATGATGAGCAAATGAATGACCAACTGGATAGTTGAAACACTGGCTATATCTGTTGTTTGTTATTGTTGTTGTTTTTTTGCCTCCTAGGTACAGGCAGGACAGCCAGAGGTAGGTAGAGGTAGATAGATCTATTAGGGCATAGCAGAGGGAGGTGGGTAGGTGGGAAGGGATGTGGGAGACTGGGACAGTGGAGAGTGTTGTGGGGCATGGCTGATGACCCCCTTTCTTAGAGGCAGCCACAGTTCAGTAGGGCCAGAGATCAAATACCAAAAACCATATCCTAAGAAGAGTAAGGATTTTGGATCAGAGGGGTGAGCTGGGCCCATAATGGATGCTGAGGTACAGAATCAGGCAAAACAAGCCTTCCTGTTCCTATATCATCGGTGAGTGATTTCAGTGACCTTAAGAGAATTCGTTAATAAAGAATGTTGAATGCATTTAATGGAAGACTGTTGTCCTGAAAAGAAGCAAACTATCCTTCATATATTTTATATGGACATGAACTAGATCATAAAGCCAACTTACACTAATGGAGAATTCGAAAGAAAAAAAAAGAGGTGCTGTTGTTAATAAATGATGAACAATACTTTTTTCTTCAGGTAGTACAAAGTTAAACAGAAATCTCACTCTCTTTTTATTACCTTCACACCAGCTCATCTGTTATTGAAAATATTTTTCCTGTGTAGCTGGTCCCCACCCCCTCACTCACAGGCATTTCTGCAGGTAACTTACTGAAAACCAAACAACTCATGGAAGAAGTGTGTACACAACCATTCAAAAGGGAAGATACATATTTCCAGTTGAAAATTGGAGAAGTGTTGTATAAAGATGAACTAGTTAGTCAAGATCAGGCATGATTAGGAACTATTGGAACAGCATGAAAAATGAATACATTCTAAGTTATTCAGCAGGAATGTCTATTAATTCAGAAATCACTTTTGCTTGTTTTCTTTGTTTCTATCTCATTCCGGATAAGGCCCTGAACATTTGGTGAGATTTACGGTAATTAGAAAGGGATAAAGCAAAATCCATCATTACTGTATTATTTGGAGGACCAGCTAGCCTAATTCTGAATGTTCTGAACCACACGTTAACATAGCTCTATGTTAACTCTGCTATGAAGTGGATTCATTTCCTTTATTGGGTATCTGACAACCCGGCCTATCCCCATACCGAATGTTGGAAGAATTGGAAGGAAGTTGTTCTCTGGTAAGCATTAGACTCAAATTTTGTTTCATTTTAAGCCTGGTTTAAATCTTGTCACTCATAAGTATGTAAGGGAACATAGAACTTGACAGGACCTTTCTTGACTTCACATATTTTGAAATGTACTGCTTAGACATAAAATATTTGTTTATTAATATAAGAGAAAATATAAGGAATGTTGAGTATGAAGACTAAATGTTAAAATATTATAATGAGAACCTGGTATAGTGTATAGAATCAGGGATTTTGAATCAGAAACTTCAGGGTCTACATATTTGTTTTGTCAATTACTAGCTTCGTTTTTAAGTAATTTATATATAAATTCATTGAGACAATTTTATCTTCTATAAAATAGTGATAATAATTCTTATTTTCAGTAGGGCTGTTTTGAGAATGAAAACATGTAAATTATGAGTACAGTGTCTTGAGCATAGGAGATAATAAATAATAGCTCTTTTGATTAATAATTTTTTAAATGAGAGAACAAAGTAAGAAAACAAATGGTCATTAAAATCTGTAATTGATTGTTGCTTTTACTAAATTTTCAGTCTTCTTTAGAAAACTCATTAGTAAATTGAGCATATGAATATTATCTCATAATGTTTTATGAATGTTTAATTAAGTAAAATTAGAATAATCTATTTTAGTACATGACACATGGTAAGCATTCAATAAATACTAATTTTATTCCTTCCTCCCCATCTGACCCCATGCAAAAGTCTTTTTTTAGGAAGCTGCCTTCAAAGATGGTCTAGAAAATAAAATTTTATATACTATGTCATTTGGGGCACAAATACAGTACAATACTCTAAAGTGAAAAAGGTAAATTACTTATTGAATATTTATTATCTAATGTGAATCCTACTATTGCCACTTCATGTGACATCAGATAATGGTGAATATATGAACGCATTCACTTTTGCTTATCCTAACTTGAATATGAAAATAGCCTCATATGCTTGTATACAAAGCACATTCTAAATTTTGCCAACTATTAGAGCTTATTGAATACATATTTTGACAAAGTACTCTGCTAGGCATATATATTATCTTATTTAATTCCCACAAATTCTTACTTCTAAGTATTATTTTGCAGATGAGAAAGCAAAGTCTGGGTCCTGTAAGTGGTTTCAGGACCCTGCATTCTCCGGTTGTTCCCCCTATTTTGTAGACAGCTCTTTCTCATCTGTTTTGCTTAGTCCTTCTTTTCTTCCCAACCTCCAAATATCAAAGGTTCTAGGCTTGGGCCTTGACCTTCTTCTCTTCTCTGAATAGACTCCTTCCTTATCTCATCTACTCAAATGGCTTTATTGATGAATCATCTATCTGCTGAAGAATCCTTTTATTTTTTTAATTACTGATGAAGAAGTCCTCTTCTTATATCCAACCATTCCTGAACGTTTCCATCCATTCTAACAGGTTTCTTCTTGGTATTCCCACTTACACCCTCTACTCTGTTCCTGCCCATTTTCCTCCTTTCAATCCTTGGCTCTACCATGTACCCATTTGTTCAGAGAAAAACCTAGGAGTCATCCTTCATATCCCTGTTTTCCTCACATCCAGTCCACCATCAAGTCCTTGGGGCTCTGCCTTCAAAATAGTTCCCAAATCTGCACACTTCTCACCATATCCACCACCCTCATTCCAGTACATGCCACCTCAACTCTCACCTGGACTACAGCTTGACTACTACCCCTTATAGTCTTCTCTCCACACATAGCCAGAGCGACCTTTCAAAAACATAAATTGGATATGTAATTCTCCTTTTCATATGCCTTCCCCAAGGGCTTCCCATTACACTTAGAGTAAATCCAAAGCCCTTATGTGCCTACCAGTGCCTCCAGCCTCAGCTCCAGTTTCTCTCCACCTGGCTCAGTGGACTTCAGCCATTCTGCCTTCTTCCTGTTCCATCCCTGAGCCAAGTTCTTTCTTGTCTCAGGGCCTTTACACATACTGTTCCTTCCGTCTGGAATGCTTTTCCTCAGACCTTTCAGGTCCCTCTCTAATAGTGTCTCCCAGAGAAAGTTCTCAAACTCACTATCTAAAATATCTTCTACTCTTCCTTCACTTTCTAATCTCTTGCTGTGCTTTATATTTCTGCCTGGTACTTATTACCATCCAAAATTACATTATTTACTCATGTGTTTATGCACTTTTTTTGGTCTATCTCTTGTGCAATAATGTAAACACCACGAGGGCAGGGACTTGACAGTCTTGTTCATTGCTGAATTCCTAGGGCCAAAAGCAGTGGCTGGAGGAAGGGAAAAATAAGGAATGAGATAGAGATAGAGCCGAGTATCCAAATCTGGTTCTTTTGGATTCCAGGGTTTATCATAACCACCGTGATAAGCTGCCCTCCTCCTTTAAAACTTTTGTGTTTGGATCTTAGTGTTTTCAGGCTGAAAGGGACCTTAAAGATCATCTAGCTCAATCTTTGATTTTGCAGAAGTGAACTAAGCAGAGGGTAGGTGATATGTGGAGGTCCAAGGAATATGAGGCCAGGGGTGAGGGGATGACTTTTTATGATTTGTTGTGCTTTAAAACATATAATGTGTTATTTATTTTTTTTGAAAAACCTGTATAAGTACATTTTGGAAATATCACTATGACAGTAACTAGTCAAATAATTCAGGCCCAAGTCCTTCTTCGTTTTCATTTTCCAATCTAAAAGCTCAGTCTTCAACAGGCTTTCTTGTTCTTGGAAGACGCAACAGTTAATTTGGGTGCAGTCATTGGTCAGTGCACGCTTCATGAAGGACCTAGACTGACCTTAAAGGGCAGAAGGGATTTGACGGTGAAAGGAGGGAAAGAGCATTGCTGGAAAGCATCACAGGAGTGAGGAGCAGTTGGTGGGAGAAAAACAGATGTGGAAGGGAGGCCCTGAAAGAGAAGCCTGTGAGGATTTCACAGGAAATCAGTTCTCATCAGTAGATACAATTTACTCTGGAAAAAGGAAGTGAAACATCAATCTATATGTCTTTAGGGCCTTAAATGGAGAGGTTTACTCTCTGAAACATTTCTGTTTTAAAGATATTAACCTTTTTTTTCATTCCGTAAACACATAATGTAAGCCAAACAGCAATTACAGACTGCTTTTAAAACCCAAGTTTGAAATGAAGCCAAACCGAGGTAAACCACCAGATTGCTTTGCAACTGGGTTTTTGGCATATTTGGTAAGTTTGATTAGAACTCTCTCTATACGAGTTTTTGTTAGTAATAATGGTTGATTACACAACACCCATGAATGTGCACATCTTTAAATTCTTTGCACATAATTCCTTTATAAATTAATTGCAAGCAGAGTTGATCTTTTGTTTTCATTTTCCAATATAAAAGTATAATCTTCAACAAGCTTTCTTTTTCTTTTCTTTTACTTGAAGCATTAATTCCTGTGTATACTTAAGCAAATGATTTAGTCACCACTTTCTTATCTTAAGAGCAGATTTTAGCTGTTCTGATTTTAAGTGCACTTCATGTGGTCATTTATTGTGCCTACTATTTGGAATGCAATAAGAGATGTGTAACTATCCTAATAATTTTGCTAACTCATATCCTGAAAGAGAAAAAATGCACATAGAAATTAATTATACTTAAACTCAGACCATCCTAAGCACATAGTATTTTTCTCAGTAGTTTTATTGCT
Organism: Cabassous unicinctus; assembly: GCA_029593785.1. NCBI lineage: Eukaryota > Metazoa > Chordata > Mammalia > Cingulata > Chlamyphoridae > Cabassous > Cabassous unicinctus. The sequence goes on from JAQZBX010038857.1 coordinate 7,011, forward strand.
GTTCACATTGTTTGACTTTGCTTATCTTTGTTTTCAATCTCTCAGCTGCTGCCTTGATGGTTCTGTTTCCCCCTTTTTTTCCTGTCAATTTAACCTCTTGGTCTAAACTAAAGAATTTCAGTTCTTTTTCTTTACCATCTATGTGCTTTCGCAGTAAGGAAAAACAGAAAATTTTGCTGTGTTATTGTAAGGCAGGATGCTAAACAGAGAAATTTATATTTTTCAAATATGTCCTAGTATGATTTGCAACATGTTTAAATTTATTGCTCTTCTGTCCTTTACTCAACCTCAAATTCAATTCTTAATTAATTCAGTTTGTCTTTTTTGAGGCTGGCGGGTCATGGGAACAAGTTTGAACTTGGACATAGCATATGCATTTTAACCCTCGTAATTATCTTGTAATCCAAACAAATGTTAGTCATGATGATACAGGGTTTGAAGAATTGTTGGGCATTTCATAGGACTTTGGCTCAGATAAATTATTCCAATAATACATTTTCTCAAGGAAATGTCTTCCAATTATTGCTTTCCTAACCTTCAGTCTCCTGTAAAGCTTCTAAGTTCCATCTGACTCTAAAAATGCTTTAAAATGATGCCCTGATCTAAGTGCATTGGGGAAACTATTAGATTTGCTTTATTCAAAAGATAGTACTATATTACTTGAGGGAAATTTTAATAATAAATATTATTATTTTATTAAATTATGTTGAAAACACATTTTTTAGTCTCCTTTCACATTTTCCCTTCGCTATGGCTAACCTGTTCATGATGTAAATGGAGACCAGTCCATAGCACTTCATCTGACCATTATAATAAAAGATGCTTCAGGAGTTGCCTGGGGCCACCGGCAGAGTGAGTTCCTTTAGTCCTTAATTTTATCTATGCTCTCAGGGATGCCAAATGAATGTTCCATTTAGCAACATTCACTTCTGACACATGGCTCCAGCAAGAGCACCATTCAGGTACAGGGATCTGCGTCACAAGGCAGGCACTGGCGCCACTATTTTACCCTCTGTCTTCAATCATGATGCCACAGGGAATGAGAGAATAGGGTGGACCTAATACTTGCTCCTAAAGCTTCTGCTTACATTCCATTGGCCAAAGCAGTCACGCGGTCACACTTGACCAGGTGTGGAGCGGGGGTGGGAAGTGCAGCTCAGAATAGGGGTGAAATGGAAATACTTGTTGAACAACCCTAATAGTTATTTCAAAACCATTGCATTCCAGCAGACAGCTTCAAGGTCCACAGACCTTGAGAGGGAAGCAAGCTCCCCTTCTTCTCTAACTGTTGGAACATCAGAAAATCAGAGAAAGTCTTCCATTAGCCTCAGCAAGTCTCAGCTCCAGGATACATTAATTCATCTAATAAAGAATGATTCCAGCTTCCTCAGTACGCTTCATGAAGTCTACTTGCAGGTTCTATGACAGGAACTAAATAAAGCTGAAGGCAGGGTGTTGACATCAGAAACAAATAGGCCTCATCATGGAAACTTCTCAACAGAACATTGAGTTTTGAGAAGCTTGAAATTGAGCCTGTGAGAAAGAGACTCATTTTGTAAGAATGTTTTCCAAGGGCGTTCTCAGTGATAATGGAGGTTTCACTGTGAAGCATCACCAGCAGATATTTGTTTTTAGGGAGGGGAAAAAAACCCATTTGTGTTATGTGGGTGTTTTCATCAAGATGTAAGCAAGTATGTGAAATAAGGAGTCGATTTTCGGCTTGCTTTCACTTTTGAAGATGTAGGGAGGCGTAGTCACTAGCCTTACAGCAGTCAAAATTCAGCCCAGCCCACACCCCTCACCCCCCCCACACACCTGCCAATCCCAAGTAACAGGCCTTCTGGGGCATTAGACTGACTTTGTGCAAAGGCAGCTTCAAATTTTAGAGATCAGAGTTTAAGCTGGGAAATTAGGACTGATTTGTTCAAGTGAAGTATATTTCATATGAATGCCCCAATTGGACCCTAAAAGTTCTGAAATTTCTTAATTGTGTTTTGCTTTTAAGTGTCCCCAGTCCTGCCTTGCAGCGGGCTCCCTACACCCTGTTACTGTTTGAATCAGGCCTTCTCAGGTGCTGTGGTGGTGCGGGAGCCAGGCACGTCACACCTTTGGAACAAAGGCTGTGGTTGGTAAGGCCTGAGTCTTACCAGAAATCTTCATTTTTTTTTTTTATAAGATTTATTTTATTTATTTATTTCTCCCCACCCCTCGTTGTTTTGCATTCACTGTGTCTGTTTGTTGTGCGCTGGTCTTCTCTTTCTAGGAGGCACAGGGAACGGAACCCGGATCTCCCATGTGGTAGGCAGAAGCCTACCTGAGCCACATCTGCTTCCCGGAAGTCTTCATTTTAAGTTAAACTCTCCGTTGGTTTAGAAAGTGTTACGTTTCAATGTGAAACAAAGCCTTATTCTCCTTTCTGTCTAAACACCAGTTAAAAGTCATTGTTGATTGTTTCCCTTAACTCCTTGACAGAAGGACCAACTGGACCAATTTGACAAAGCCATTCTGGTTCCATTCCTTGAGAATAGTTTTAAACTATGCAGAAAAGGGAGCCGTTACTCACACTGCCCTTACTTTGTTGTAGAATATGGATTTTTTTTTTTAATGTGTGAAATTCAGAACTTGACCAATGTATTCCTAGGCTGTGAGTGCTTTTCTAGCCCAAAGAGTGAAAATATGTAAAGATGTTTTGTTATGCTGCTATTGATGTGCCAAGATTTATATTTATTCTTTTATGGCATGTAATGGTGATTAGTAATATTTTAATGTAGATTTTGATTTATTTCAGCAATAGTAATTTTAAGATAGCCTTTGAATGAAAGGGTCTTCATTTCTATGATACAGGTCATTTTTGTAGTATTTAACCAATTAAGATGCACTGCTTACTTTTCTGAACACTATTTAATGATGGGGTAGAAACCCAATCGGCTCAACCAGCTAGCATAAGGATGAGCTGTGAATAATGCTGACAGATGTGATTATTCCTTGGGAATGATCATTAAAACTTTAATGGTAACTCAATCATAAGTCCATAGATTTTTCTAGAAAATTACTTGTGAATTACATACTTGTTTTAGTTTGGTCTTAGTTGTTTAGCATAAAGAATACTTTGATTGGCTTTTGTTCATCTAAATGTGCTTCCTGAACAATTTTTCTGTTTCTCAATATAATGTCTCCTATTGCTGTCTACCTAGTTATGTATGAATTGTGTAGAATTCAAGGAAAGTAAAGCAACTTACACTGGGCTGTCTAAAAGCCATACTTGAGAACGTTTCCCTGAGGGGGCTGGGGCCTCAAGGAGCCTGGGTTTTTGTTTGTTTGTTTGTTTGAGTTCTTTTGTTTTGTTTTGTTTTGGGAGGTTTATTTTTATATTTTATTTAATTTTTTTGGTTGGTTTATTTCCAGCAAATTCAGCAGGAGAGATGTGTGCAATGTTTCACTCGGTTTTGTATTTAACATCTTCATTAAAAATGCTGAGATGCAATATCATTCACATTGAAGGGGGAAATTACAAAATTGTATTTCCCTTTTATCTGTGCGATTCCTTAAGAAACACATTTTTAAAACATGTGTTCTAAATGTTTTTTTAATTCTGTATTACCGTTTTGGCCATGTGGCTCTCATGATTTTCAATGTACCAATTTTTCAGTTCCCTCAAATGTGGGAGTAAGAAGCTCTGGAATTACCACAAATGTTAATGTTCCATGAGCACAGTACTACATCATTAACATTTTTAATGGTATGGATTTTATACCATCTGTGTATGTTTGCAAATATTAAGTTATTACATGTTTTAAAATGAACATTTTTCATCCTAAATTTTATATGTTTGCAAATATATTTTATAAATAAAATTTCAAAACCAAGTTTTAGCACCTAAAAAAAAAGAAAACCGATGCAATGTGAAATGTGAATCTGAGCATATCATGGTCTTATTTAAAATCTTACAGGGCCATCTTATGGCCCTGAGAGTAAATAATAGCATCTTTAACGTGGCCTGTGACGCTCTGCCTGATCGGGTGCCTACATACTTCCACAGCCTTATCTTTTCTTTCCCCTTCACTTTCTTCTCTCTGTTCAGTCTACCCTAAATTCTCTTCCCACCTTTCCATTTAGCCAAATCCTACCCAACCTTCACATTTTAGCTTAAACTTGACTTATTCTGGGAAACTGCCTCTGACTCTCTAGTAAAAGGTCCCCTATTATATATCCTTATAGTACCTAATGCTTTTCCTTTGCATCATTCTGGACATGTGAAATTAATTATTTGTAATTACTAGCTGAAAATTTGTCTTTCCCACTGGTCTGACTGAAAAAAAGTCTATGAGCTGTGTCTAACTCACCACCCTAGCTCAATACCTGGTACATAATAAAACACTCAAATATTTGTTGGCCAAATGTCAGTTGAGATTAGCGTTCAAAGTCACATGAACAGATTTGAAAGGAAGAAGACAACTTTACCAGCAGAGTTGCTATGGAGGGGCCCTATGCCAAGATCACTTACATAAAACAATGCATGGCCAGACACCTCTTAATCATATAGCTCATTACCAGAGGTTGATCTCAACATAGAATGTATTCCTGGATAGTTCTTTTTGTAGAATTCTGATTTTATTTTTCCCATTTGTAAAAATTGGGTGTTAAGCAAGAATATGTCAAAGATTTTACCCTTTTTAAAAGAATCTAGGATTTCTTTGTAGAGAAAGGGACTTACCAGATACCGGGTGAGTCACCAAACATGAAATGGGCTTTAGGGAGTCTTAGTGAAAAGCAAGACAAAAAAGGAGAAGGGTTCAAGTTAGGGCAGATGAAGGATAAGGCTTGTCAGGGGAGGCAGAGAAACACAGGCAGGACTGTGCTATGTGAGGATATTGAACAAATAGGTCATTGGAGTATGACATCCTCAGGAAAGCAACCTGGGAACTCCCCTGCTCTGCTCCAACACCTGGTATTGGTCCTAGACACTCTTACTGCACTTACTAATTATTTAGTGTCTGCCTTCCCAAAAGGCAAGTGTCTGTAGGTGTCAAAAAGGCAGGGACTTTGCCTTGCTTGTTCACTGCTGTATGTTTAGGGCCCAAGAATTTTTTTTCACATGGAAAAAATGAGTGGAATATGATATTAAAAAAGAGAGAGATCATCCTGAATGTTCTCAAGGGTCCAGGAGCCTTGGCCAGCCTCCTGGAGAGAGCAGAGCCTCTCCACGATGGAGAGACCTTGGACAAACCCCTGCAACCCCACTGCCTTAGTTTCTGGGCTGCTATGACAAATACCACACAGTAGATTGGCTTAAACAACAGAAACTTATTGTCTCCCATTTGCAGAGGCTGGAAGGCTTGTTTCCTACTGGGGTCGGTGGCGTTCTGGCTGGCCAGCAACCTTGCGGTTCCTTGGCTTTGCTGTCACATGGCGATATCCTCTCCTTTCTCTTCTGGGTTCATGCTGACTTCTGGCTTCTGCTTTACCACAGGACTTTCTCTTAACAAAGCCTCCAGTAATAGGTTTAAGGCCAAATATCATTCAATTGGGCCAGATTTTAACTAAAAATAACATCTTCAAAGGCTCCTATTTACTAAGAGTTCACAAATATAGGAAAAGATTAAGATAAAGGACATGTTTTTTTCATTCAACCTACCATCCCCAAATTACTGCTCTCTCCATAAATAAGTAAGATTTACCTTTGGGACCTCCTGAGTAAACCTGGAGTGATTTTTAGGCTTCTGTCTGATTGTCCTTTTACCCTAAAACATCATTTTGCTGGTATCTGAAGTTCATTAATATAAGAAAAAGTCTTTCATTCCATAATCAGTGATAAAAGATTTAAATGCAAATCTGTGATTGAGGTTGGTATTTCAGTGATATATAACTTCTCTGAAATGTAATTAATCCATCTATAAGTGTAAAATACTCTCACCCAAACTTTCTTGTTTCAATAGTGAGAGAAAAGAGATTGGGGGCAGGTGGTGGGGCTTATAGAAAGATCTTTCAGAAACTAACTTCCAAGATTTGACCATCATGCGGTGCACTTTGGAGTGCTGGCATTTTCGCTTCCTGGCTGTGGGGAGTTCTGATGGAACCACCTGCAAGAAACAAACCATGTAGGGGACTGATCAGGGTGTTTCAGAAGGAGAGAGCAAACGGTGCTTCACAGTATTTTGCACTTTGCTGATCTTTGATTATTGAATTCCCGCATTCTCACCAATTATTTGTGGTCTGATTTTTGTTAGTGTTGTTCTTTGAGAAGTCAGTAAAAATATTTCCTTCCCAGTTCCCTTGTAAAGTGAAAATTATGTCAGATGTAAAAGGGCTTTTAAACAGATTTCTGAGAAATACTCTTTTTTCTTCAGTTGCTTGCAAGGACATATCATTTACCTAGTAAGATATCCTATATTGAAAAATAAAAGAAGAGATCACCTTTCATGGTGTTTCTTCAGGAATGTGCTCAATCTTATTAGTTTTTTCTACTGTTAGGCTAAATGCATAATTTGAATGTTATCTTTTCTTTATTGAATAGTGAAATTCTCATTTGACTTGCCAGATAAATAAAAACCAGAATGGTAGCACTGCAGATAATAAATATTTCTTGGCCATTAGCTTAGCAGTCAGGTGCCATGGTGTGCTTCAATTATCTGTACCCATTTAGGTGTCCTTACTCAAAAGTAATCGGGGAGCAGATGTAGCTCAAGTGATTGAATGCCTGCTTCTCATGTATGAGGTCCCAGGTTTGATCTCCAGTACCTTCTAAAAACAAACAAATGAAAAAAACACAACTCCCGTTGGGGAGCTCAGTGGTTTAATGCCTGCTTCCCATATACAAAAGTCCTGGGTTCAATCCCCAGTACCTCCTAAAAAAAAAAAAGTATATCCAGAAGAAAAATACCTTATATTACTAGGCTCTATTTCATTCATTTTAATTCTAGGATTAATAGAATTTCACCCCATTTCATTTTGTAGTGAATAACTTACACTTTTAAAATATTCTGAGGAAATTTTTGAACTTTAAATCTATTTAAAAGAAACTTGCTATATAGTGTGATAGTTAAGGTAATTTATATTACCTTCCAAAGGGAAATTTAAGTAGGTGGAAGGTTGTAGTTAATCTTGTATCTGGTTTCTCTGAGGGGAAAGTAGGTACTTAGCCTGATAGTTTGTATCTTTTCTGTACCTTTTGTTCTCACTTCCTCTTCCTTAATCTTCCCTCCCCTTCTAATATCCTCTCCCAATTTTACTTAGATGTGCTTCTGTAGCCAGGATATGTTTTTAGTGACTGATTTATCCAGATCTTCCTTTTTTCTTTTTGTGCCTCCTGTTTCTTCCCTGCCCCACAGAGTAAAACCATATCTCATTACTATCCCTCGGAGGCAAACATGAAGTCAAAAGAGAAAAGGAACACCTGCCTTTGGGAATGTGTACTCAGCAGTTAATAGATCCTCCTCCCCAGCCCTCACCCCCACCCCCACCCCCGAAAGGGATGTTCTTCTTATACACAGGAAACACAGGCCCCAGATCTATGTGTGCTGTTACCCTTTTCTGCTAATACCACCATCATTTTCATCCAACTTTGCTTATATCTTACTTCATCATCTTGACATTGGCAGGTGGGCATGCTTCCCTTAGGTTTGCCTGACTCAACGTACATGCAGCAACATCCAGATTCAAAGAAGCAAAGATATTTTTGCTTATTTTCCCTAATCTGCTTTAATAGCTCTAGACGAGTTACCTGCTAGGAGTTGGCAGGTTGGATTAGTGGCAAGAACATGAGTTTGGAGGTCAAACAGTCCCAGCTCCACCCCCTTAGAGCTGTTTGGATTAATGCAAGACACCTAACCTCTGTGAGTCTCAGGTCTTCACAGGCGAGGCACAGTTTACTTGGAAGAACACGGTGGAACCTACACAAGAGTGTCTGATGACTGAGTGCAACAGTATATGTACAACAGAAAGAGAGCCTGGTTTTGTTGGACACCTACAGTAGACAAATCCAGGTGGCCTATTATCCCCTGCTGTTGTTGGTGCTCAACCAGCTTGAGTTAGCTCAAGGAAAGAGAAGGCTAACAATTGGACTACTTCCTTCCACTGCACAGATATACACTGCCCTGCCCCCTCCCATTCCTTTTAAACAGATGAGGCATTACAGAGGCAGAGTCTCACCCTTCTTGGGATGCATGCACTCCATGTCTGTCTGGCCGAAATTGTTGGTGAGGGCTCAGGCATTTGTGTGCACTCTCCTACTTCTCTGTTTTTTAATTTTCCCTTAATTTATCCCATTTTATACTTGCACTGTAAGACACTGATAAGTATCCATGACTGTGAAAGTTTGAGAGTATTTATGAATCCCAAAAAGAGAAAAATTATTTTTATGAACTAATCTATTCCTCTGGGTGTGATACCCTTTGATTGTATGAAATTCAAAGGTTTTAAGTTTACTTGATAAAATCAATTTAGGGCTTTTGTTTTGACCACATCGGTAAGGTATGACTCTGGTTGAGTCCCCACCCTCTTGTTGGGCTGATATAAACAGGCACTCACTCAAGAAGACAAAAGAAGAGGGAGAGAGCTCTGTCATGTTTGATCCTGGGACCCAGGGGAGAGATGAGCCATTTGCCTGGTAGTTTGCAGCTGAAGGGAATAGAGCAGCTGAGAAGGTCCAGAAAGAAACAAGCCCTATGTCAGAGATAGATATAGGAAGCCCTGAGATACCAGGCAGAGATTGCCTGCCATCTTGCTTCAATACATGGCAGCTGACTTTGGTACCTTGAGTTGGACTTTCCACAGCCTTGAGACTGTAAGCTTTTATCCCAAATAAATACCCTTTATAAAAGCCAACATATTTCGGCACTTTGCCTCAGCACCCCTTTGGCAGACTAATACAGAATTTGGTACCAAGAGTGGGTTACAGTCTGATGCAATTACCAAAAATGCTGGAATGGTTTTATAAATGTGTAAGGGATATTTTTTTGGAGGACTTGTGAGGTGCTTGATAGAAAAGGCCTAGATTGCTTTGAAGAGACTGTTGGTAGGAATAGGGAGCCTAATGTTATTTCTGGTAAGGCCTTAGAAAGAAATGATGAAACTATTATTGCAAACTGGAGGCAAGGCAATCCATGTTTTAAAACAGCAGAGAACTTAGCGAGGTTGACTCCTGATGTTATATGAAAGATAGAATTTGAAAATGGCAAGCCTGGACATTTAGCTGAAGAGCTTTCCAAAGTAAACTTGGAGAATGCTGCCTGGCTTCTCCTTGCAGCTTATAGCAAAATGCTAGACAAAAGAGATAAGCTGAAAGAATAAAAAAAGAAGAAGAGGAAAAGAAAACAAAAAAAGAGATAAGCTAAGAACTGAATTGTTGGGCCCAAAGAAACCAGACAGTGATTCCAGAAATTCCAAGCCTTTGGAAATCAAGCCCCCAGACAATAGTACTCCATTTGAGGAATTAACAAAACTTGGAACTTGTAAGCCAGGATTGAAAATGCAGTTGCCAGAGATTAGGGAGAATGTTGCCGCCACCTCACTGTAATAAGGGGGTTGAGACTGTACCCCCAAAGATTGGGGAAAGTGTGGCCATCACCCCAATGTTCTTGGAGGGTGAGGTCTGGAGCTCGGTCGCCACCCAGATGCTTGATGAGGATGGAACCAAGACAATGGCCGTTGGGCAAGCCTGCGGAAAGGGTGGGCCCCCATGAGGCCCCAAGGAGAAGAAACCATCATCTTAAGAATGACTCTTAGATTTTGAAATCTAATGGAATATGCCCTGCAGGTTTTCAGAACTGTTGGGGACCTGTGACCCATGTTTCCCTCCCAAATTTCCTTGTTGTAATGCAAATGTTCATCCTATGTCTGTCCCTCTGTATATTGGAAGCAGATAACTTGTTTTGTAAGTTTCACAGGTCTACAGCCAGAAGGGACTTTGCCCCAAGACAAAGTGTATTTCTATAACTGTGATGTGATTTTGTACTTAGCATTGCTAACTGAAAGGATTTAAGGTTTTTTGCAATATTGTAATGCCTTTGGGGATTCAGAGGGTGGAGTTTGGCAGTTTGAAATTATTTATGAATCCCCAAAAGAGAAAGATTATGTTTGTGAACTAATCTATTCCTCTGGGTGTGATACCCTTTGATTGTATGAAATTCAAAGGTTTTAAGTTTACTTGATAAAATCAATTAAGGGCTTTTGATTCAACCACGTCAGTAGGGCATGACTCTGGTTGAGTCCCCACTTCCTTGGTGGGCTGATATAAACGGGCACTCACTCAAGAAGACACAAGAAGAGGGAGAGAGCTCTGTCATGTTTGATCCTGGGGCCCTGGGGAGAGATGAGGCATTTGCCTGATAGTTTGCAGCTCAAGAGAACAGAGCAGTTGAGCAGCTGAGAAGGCCTGGAAAGAAATAAGCCCTATGCCAGAGACTGATATAGGAAGCCCTGAGATACCAGGCAGAGATTGCTCACCATCTTGTTTTAACACATGGCAAGTGACTTTGGTGAGAAAGTACCTCTTATGGTACCTTGAATTGTACTTTCCACAGCCTTGGGACTGTGAACTTTTACCCCAACAAATACCCTTTATAAAAGCCAACAGATTTCTAGTACTTTGCCTCAGCACCCCTTTGGCAGACTAATACAATGATTCATTTGCATGACAGTTGGAAACCAGGAAGCGACATACATCACTATCCCATTGCTATGTGTTTTGGAAGCAACAGTGTTTAGTCCATCCTGGGGTGGTGCCAGGTACCTGAAAGGCTGGGGTCGGGGTCCTCGAATGCAGGATCAATAGATGCTCCAGGCCCCAGGCATTGGGTGGTGTCAGAGGCGTCTTTCAGACACCAAAGCCTCTAAACCCAGAAAGAAGTGGATTTGTGGCTAAAGGAAAGCCCTGGAGAGTGCGACTACTAGTTGCCTGAACTTTGCAAAGTCCTGAGTCCCGACATCCACACATTGTTTCAGCAGGTCTGAGGCGAGACCCAGGCATGTCTTTTGAAAAATGCCCACCACAGAAAAAGTTGTAATGTGCAGTCCTACATAAGGACTGCTGTAATACAACATGTCTAAGGTCCCATCAGCTCTTTAGTTCCAGAGCAGGCTTAATTGTAAACATAGGGGCTTGTTTTATTAGAAAAATTATGTAAAATGATTTGTTTTTATCTCCTGCCTTGCTCCTATCCTCAAATGACTTGTGCCTTTCGTCACTTATTATACAATCTAATGAACCTTTGTGTCAACAAGGGCAGGTAAATGGTCTCTGGCAAAGTTAAGATGTTTATACAACTTCTGTCTGACACATTCTGATGCAGTTGAGGGATTTTCTTCTGCCTTCCATGTCAGGACTTCTACTCTCTTTTTCCCAATTCTGCTTTCTCAAACATATAGCCCATTTATAATTTGCTGTCTGACTTACAGCATGCATTCAGATATTTTCCTGGCCAGTCACCATAGCAACTGGGAGACAGTCCTCATCCTAAGGAAGCTTGGAGGGACCAAGGCAGGAAGCCTGAGGAGTCAGAGCTTCTAGAGAAGAAAGGAAAATCTGAGGTAAAGGATCCCTTCAGCCCTTTCCTTGACAGAAAAAGCTTTATGTTTGAAATTTCTTAGGTGCTGTTTCAGCCAAGAGTGAAGAAATCTTTTGGCAGTTACTGTGAACTTCTGGCCAGCTCACCTCTTTAGAATATCTTGCTGATTATGTTTAAAGGATGCCAACTTGATATTTTTGATCGTCTGTCTCTCTTCACTGCCATGTGCTTCCATCCAGTGTCGTGGCACCATGGCTGTCTTTTGGCTGAGGTAAGGAGCCAACTCCTGACTCACTACAGTCATATACCATGACTCTTTTGCTTGGCCAAGAAAACTGTTAGGTTCTTTCTTCATTTGTCAGATGTAAGGATATTGGGCGCTCCCTGGAACTTGGGGTTGAGCTACACAGCATGAATTTAGGTGAAAACATAATGGAAAGGAAAGTAAAATGTACCAAAATCTAAATGGGGGAAATAATGTGTAGGAGCCAAAGGAAACAGAAAATTAATAGAGAGATGAGAAAATAAAATATATTTTCAATATTCATTTCAGTAACATAATCTATAAAGAGGGAAAAGCCCAAATCAAAATATAACACTAATTATACTCGTCAAGATGATTATAGTAAGGCCGTTTGATTTTCACATTTCACATCTATTAATCTTTGGCCTTTAGGCTGGTATTGGGGGTCATTTGTGTAGTCTTCAAATACGTAGGTCTTCTACATAGGCCTTCTAACTCCAGGGAAAATGGATGGGTTTCTTAAAAAGGGAAATTAGTGGGGACTCAAGGGTTTACAGTAGATAGTAAGAAAAGAAAGGTCCAGGAAAAGTCGGGAAGATGTCTCTCCAACTTGTATAGCTCTATCTTTCTCCAGAACAGACCCTGTTTTTCTCGGTTATTTAATTACATAGCACATTACAAACCTATCCATCCTTAGGTTCAAAAAGGGGTGAGTCAAAGACATTACAGGATTATTCCCTAATAGAATTAGCTATAATGGAATAATCCATTATGGGATTATTGGCAGAAAATTAAAATAAATAACATTTCATGGATTTCTCCCCTCTCCCATGACAAGATGAACAAATAACCCACCTCTTGGAGATTTAGGTTAAGGGACAGGGTTACAATAAATATGTGAGATCCCAAATGTGACCTGGGGTTGGAAGAGGAGTCATAACTTTGACGCTGTATTGTCTTTCTACCTTCTATAATTTTGGGGTCCCAGAAAAGGTAGACTTGAAGGAAAGCAGACTTCCTGTCACAATCTTGGACAAATGATTTGCTGGAAAAACCATACCTAGTGTCATGGGGATAGGATTCATTGGGATTGAGGATATTTGGAGTTCAAAACTTTAAAGCATTTGCATAACACTTGACTCCAGAATGCTCCTGGTAAATATTTCTTCTATTATCAGTGGGCCCATTATTGGTATATGCTTCCTAGTTCATTGGTTATTTTACATGTATTTGTAGAAAATATCTTGTATATTTTACCGGCCTAATTTTGAGGGCAGTTTAAACAATTTTGCGGGTTGCTACTGAAATTATGTTCTTACAAAGTATATTTAGAGGCATAACTCCTAAACGTCAGAGTCTTGATTGGCATTTTCACTGCTTTTAGTACAAGTTCAGGTCTGTTCACACTTCCTCTACCAAGGCCAAAGCAACACACCAAGGCCAGGTGGTAAACACAGCAAGTCATGAGAGTTCAGATCCTTTCCTGCTTCCCTGTGGAGGGGATGAGAACACAAACATCCTCAATTGCTCCAGCAGGAGGGAACATTAGTTCATAAGCAGAACCAAACAGTAAGCAGCCAATAGGCATTTCTTCTACTTATTTTGTGATTATTCAGTAAAATGTGGTTTAGGTCTCTCAACCAACCAACCACAATGAAAACATATAAAGAACAGTCTTTTTGGTGAGGGGGAATTCTGATTGCAAAAGGCTTTAATGCTGTTTGTCCAGTCATTTCACTTACCACAATTTATGCAATTAGGTTTTAGGAACTCAGAATTTTGAAAAAAAAAATAACCATTATCTTCTTTTTAAAAAAGATAATTATCTTCTTTTTAAAAAATGTGAACCACAAACAACATTTGCTGCAATTTATTGAGGTTCACATTATGACTCACTTAGTCTTTAATTAAATTTCTCAGATATTTCCTTTCCAGATAAATTATCTAGGATGTGCATATCTTCAGCAGAACACTTTCCCCTCGCTGCAGTTTCTGATAGGGCACTAAAATTTCAGACAAGGCCAGGATATTGCTTAAACGGCACTTCAGATATTTGTGTGCCTAACCTAAATTTTCCCACTCCACTATATCAAAGGAAGTTCTATTACTCCATGACCAGTGACAGCAGATAAGGAAAACTCAGGCACATTTTTTGTAGTGATTCATGCATGCCTAACGAAGGGGCAAACGGGAGTACACTGTGTATTTTTAATTAATATTTTCAGACATAAATTAGCAAGCTAATTTATTATTTTTATAATTATTTGGGATCTCAATTCCAGAAGACTATTTGGCCTGCTAGTTAAAAGGAAGTAAATGTTTATTTTCAGTTTGGTTTGTGATTTTTCTCATTTATCCGGTGTTGTACCAAGGATGGGACAGTGGAAGTGACCTGTCCCAAAGTACAGGCAACAAGGGGATTCTTTGTGTGTAGAAAATTTTAAAGCAATAAAGTAATAAAATAAAGCCAGTTTGCTATATATTATCACTATGCACTGGCAATTCCAAACAGTGTCAATGATAATACTCCTCTCTGAAGAAAAATCTTTTGTTGGTCTAAGTTCTAAACTGCTACAGTTACTGCTGAAATTTAATAATATATATGTAAGCTGAAAATTAGAACACTTATTTCTTAATCATCAATAAACATTGTATTTGACATGGAAGTTAATTCTAACATTATTCATCACTTTAAATTTGAAATGATCTAATTGCAGAATTAATCCAGATAAAGTGAAAAGCATTGACATTATTGATGGTTGCTAAAAGATGGTCAAATGAAAGCTGATGATTTAGAAACAAAGTATAGAATGGAGAGTTAAAGCTTAAAATGTACAGTTTCTATTTGGGATGATGGGAAAGTTTTGGTAACGGATGGTGGTGATGGTAGCACAACATTGTGAATGTAATTAACAGCACTGAAATATATATTTGAATGTGGTTAAAAGGGGACATTTTAGCTTACATAACTGGCACTAGAATTTAAAAATTTTTAAATCTATGGACTTGCACAACACCAACAGTGAACCCTAAGTTAAAACATGGACTATAGTTAACAGTACTATTATAAAAATGTGCTTTCATCAATTGTAACCAGTGTTGCATACCAATGCAAGGTGTTAATAATAGGGTGGTATATGGGAATCCTGTATTTCATGCATGATTGTTCCATAAACCTACAACTTCTCTAATAAAAACAACAACAACAGAAAATCTACTAATATATATTCCTAGGCAGCAGCCTCCCTGAAACAAGGTCAAGGAGGCAGCTGTAAGGTCTTGAGCTAAGAATAGCCATTAAGATCATAGGCTTTGTAGCTTTCTGCCTAGTTTCAAATACTTGCTCCTATCTATATGAGTTGTGTGATGCTGGCCGAGCTACTTAATTTCTCACTGCCTTAGTTTCTTTATTTTGAAGATGGAGACATAATAGGGTGGTGAGGAATAATATAAAGCACTTAGAACAGTGCCTGGCTCATAGTAAGTGCCATAAGTGTTAGCTATTGTTTCTCTTTTTAAACACATCCAACTACAGAGAATTTAATACTTCATCACTCTAGTTATTGGTAAAATTATTTTTAATAAAAATAGTACAGTAGGTTATTGGCATGGCTGGGAATGGACTTTAAATCTCCCCATCAGAAATTATTAGGGAGGGGTGAAGGGGTATTTCATTTTATGCTTCTGAAATCTACCCACCTATAACTTCTCATTATTTCTCTTTAGCTCTGTCCCCTGGAACACTAAAGAAGAATGCCTTCTGGCAGTGCTAATTCCTAAAAAGTAACATAATGTTACAGTTGCTTTCCTTACATCATTTCATTTAATCCTCAGAGCAACCTTTCAAGGAAGTTATCATCCCCATTTTGAAGGTGGGAATACCGAGATTTGGAATGACTGAGTAATTTGCCCAGGGTTACACAACTAGTAGCTGAAAGCCTAGGGATTCAAACTTAGAGTAATTTAAATATCCGCCCAAATTAAAATCTATCCAAGGTCATAAAATGACATTACTGACATTTCAGCACAGTTGACAGTTAAAAATTAAAAGTACTTTTTATAGTAAATTATGATTTTTAAGGTAGATTTTCTTGGTAAGAAGAGTGAATAAGATATTGTGAATGGTATGAAAAATAACTTTGGTAAAATATCTATGAAGTCTCTATTTCCTATTTTTTTCTTTCAATAAATACTTTCAATTCTTGCAGGCATTACCTCCCACAATAAATTCTACATTGCTGAAGTTTTCTTACATAACACCCTGTACTTTTTCTACATTTCTATAAGGTAAAACACCAATTGGTAGACTCTTACCTAAAAAGACCATGGATATTTTATGTGTAGAAGTTAATAAGAGGCCCATTCAATACAGACAGGGCTAGAATCACACTTCTTGATGATACTTCCTTCCTTCTTGTAACTAAATGCCCTACCTCTGTCCTACCAAAATTCATACTGTAATCGTTAAATGAAAATGGAGGTGGACAGGCTCTAGCTTGACAGAG
>JAQZBX010038858.1:0-23249 GCA_029593785.1 Cabassous unicinctus
TATATATATATATATACTATAATAAATTTGCCCTGGAAAAGTCATGTGATTAAGCTCAATAGGCGACAGGGAAAATGCTGGCACATGGTATCAACACAAGTTTTATTAGAGTTCAGACCTTCATCCACTCCTTTAATTCTCCAAGCCTCAGTTTTCTAGAAATAGTAAAACCAGTGCCATCCCAGGAGTGATAGAAGAGATTTCTAAACTCAAGCTCACTCACACATATAAGGTATTATATATACTATTATCAAATTCTTTATTGAATTCATTTCTAGGGGTGATCTCTTCTTATCTGAAGACAAGCTTAGCTTAAAATACCTCCCCAAAATGCAGGTAGTAGCAGCCTTATGCATGCTCCTTATTCAGACAAAGAAAAAGGGAAGGATAAAAGAATACAAGAACACAGCTATGTAGGAAATTGTGCAGTGGAAAGCTCCACAATTGCCTCTGCTTCTGTTTGCTTGCAGCCAGCATGGCTAAGGGTCATTAGCTTAATGAGCTATTGTATTTTTTTTTCTCTCTCTTTCTTTCTAAAATGTCTGCTGAAACATCCTCCCAGGAGCCAAATGAGGAGGCGAAGAAATAAACAGCAGCTGATGGTTGAGAGAGCTTAGCCAGAGAGCCCTTCGGCTCAGGACGTCTGTCCCTTTGTGTGTGTGCGTGTGTGTGTGTGTGTGTGTGTGTGTGTCAGGGTAGGGAGAGGATTGAGGACAGACAGATATGCTGGCAGATAAGACCTCTAACAGAGCAAGTGTTGAGTGGCTCCCTGGAAGTGGCTTGCCTTGAAGGAGGCTCGGATTCAGAGAAAGGAAACCTGAGGGGTACTTAAAGCACAGGCATGTGAATGCTCTCAGATAGCAGTCATTTCCTGACCAGAGTCATCAATGAACAGCATGGCACATTCCCCCTTTAAAGGTTCTTGTTGTTAGACATGATATTGACCAGGTTCAATGTCAGGGTTTATTTAGTTTAAAGGAGAGAAGTAAATTACTCGACACATGATTCTCAAGGAAATGTGTATTGAAACAATGAATGAACCTGCTCGGTCGCATACTGTCCAGAGGTAACTCAAGAGACAGAGCCTCGCCCATGGGCTCACCATTAACTCGCACAGGTACCTACTACCCATCCCCACCCAAGGCCAGCCCAGCAGACTTCTGGTAGTTTCTATTCCAGTTTTCTTCATTATGCTTTTAAAAGTGATTTGTGTCTAGTACAGGTTCATTGTAGGAAATTTGAAAATTGAGAACACTGAGAAAAATATGAAGAAGAGAACAAAAATACAAATATAATCTAACAATCCTGAAATAACTTTATTAACATCATGGTATATTTATTCCAGATACGCTGTCTTAACAATTTTGCAGTTTGCATTTTCCTCCACATGACATTTTAGCAATTTTCTCAAATTCCTACTTCATTACTTAGATTAAAATTTACATAATCCCCTCTGCTACAAACGTACCATAACATATTTAATTATTCCTCAATTGTTGAACATAGATGGTCTCCATTATTTTTTTGTCATTCGTACTGCTCAGTAAATATCCTTGCATCGTAGAACGCACAACTTTGCCAATATCTCTAACTATTTCATTGTCATCAATTACTAAAACTGGAATCACTTGGTTAAAGCATGTGAATTAAAATATGTACACACACACTTACATTCCATCTGCTTTCCAGAAAAGTCATACATTTTTTATAACTATCAGGAATGTAAAAAAGTGCAGATTTCATCCACCTTTGCAACACCGAATATAACAAGATAAAAATGATGTGCTATCTTGATAGTCCAAAAGTGGTATTGAGTAGTTTCAATGGGAATCTTTATTTCCCATGTCCAGTTGATGAGCCAGGATCTATTGGTGAAGGAAAGCTTCAAAGGAGAAAAACTACCAAGCAGAGCCTTTCTAACCCCAGTCCTGCATGCCTGCCTCTCACAAATGCCACATGCTTTCTGCAGGAAATGGGGAGCAGCCCCTGAGGCTACACACCTCTCCAAGAAAGACCCTCCTAAGGTTTCTCCTGCTAAGACCTCGCATGTGATCAGGAAAAGCTGCAAGTAACCTGCAAAAAACTGGGAAAACTTCTCCCCACTCTAGTTTGGCAGAGATGGAACTCAAAGCCAGACCTTCTAACTTTGTGGTCCAATGCCCTCCACCACCTCATGGCAGCCAACTTCCATCAGATCCTGAAAGTAAAGAGACATTAAGAGGGGGAGAAGAGAAGCTTGACAGATATATTTTTTTCCTCTCTTTACTGCCATTTCTTCCATGCCTTCCGGTGCCACTCAAGCACCTCAGGGCATCTTCTCGGAACTCCCATTTCTGGATGAGATGCTTCCTCCGGGTGCCCCAGCAGCATAGCAGTCTTCTCGTTCCCTATTGCAAATCCCTGTGATTTGAGGCTTTCTTATCCTTCTCTTTCAAGTGTCTTTAAATGCCTTGCAGGAGAGCCCAGGTCTTAATTATTTCCCCATTACTTAACACAGTGTCTGGCACAAAGTGTGTGATGAATGGATGCACGTTGGTTGGCTGAATCAGTGCGTGGGGTTAGAATTTTCAGAGTCCTGCCCAGATGGTATCTGTCCCCTAGTGTAGGGGTGAACTGTCACTTCCTTCAGCCAACAGCCTCCCTGCAGCCTGGGAGCACAGGCACTTGGTGCCCCAGGCCAAGGGCAGCCTGGTTTCCCTGGGCAACCTGCTTTCTCTTTCCGAAAAGCATTTCTCATTTGCAGTTCTGGGGCCTGCAACTTTTGCCATATGTCGGTTGTCGCAGACTTCGTGGTCCCAGCCATATTAATGTTATAATTAGAGACAGTATTTATACAGACTTTCTTTTGAGGAGCTCCTCCTGCTTTGCAGGAATGA
Source organism: Cabassous unicinctus (assembly GCA_029593785.1). NCBI lineage: Eukaryota > Metazoa > Chordata > Mammalia > Cingulata > Chlamyphoridae > Cabassous > Cabassous unicinctus. The sequence goes on from JAQZBX010038858.1 coordinate 2,877, forward strand.
TTTACTTTGGTTTCCCTGCGTGGCTGGTTCAGGGATATTATTTCATTTTTTATTTGGAGACAGATTGAGAGAGAAAAGGAAAGTGTAGAGAAACATACCAGAGAGAGAAAAATAAAAAGAGCCGGTGTCCACTTGAAAGTAGCCCTTTGGCTTTTGATACTAGGAAATCTCGTACCTCTTGGACTGCTGATTGAGTGGCCGTGTTCTCACCCCAAACCTGTCAGTTCTGATCCCCAGGCATGCTTATTTCATTTATGACAACTGGAAGTTTCTTCTGGATCCCCCACATTCATTCGTTTGTGTTGTTGGACAGTTTTAACAAAAGCATCTGAAAAATCTTCATATGTTATGGTTTGGTGAGTTCTTCCAAGATATGTTTCAATAACAAACAACCCCCAAATCTCTGTTACTCACGATAAGACAGATTTATTTCTTGCTCGAGTTACATGTTGACTGCTGGTCACCTGCGGCCCTGCCGGTCTGATCCAAGCATCTCTGTTCCATCCTGGCCTCCAAAATGAAGAAGCCACCCCATCTCTCTGTCAGGACCGAGGGAAAAGAGCCACTTTCTTGGGAATAGAGCACATTATTCCACTCACATGCCAAGCCTGAGGTCCGTGGGGTGGAGATGGATATTCTTCCCACAGGGAGGCACTGCAAGTCGTAATGGACAGGGGTATATTATTCCTTTACAGGGAGATCAGCAAGTATTGCATTCCACTGCATGCTGCCTCCATCAGTTCCTTTGACCTCTATGCATTCTTTGTTTCCAGTCCTACTTTCTTTCTTTCCTCACTTTGACTTCCTGTTTCTACACCACCCCCAAAACTTTGTTCCTACACGTACTCACACACACACACACACACACACACACACACACACACGGTATCCCCTCTTTCTGAATTCAGTACTTTGATTTACTCTTTACAGGCTTTGTAGATTCCTTATTTATCATTTTCTACATTGTTGCTGGGAAAGTAAACCACCCCACTATTTTATCCTGCAAATAGCTGCTTTTTAAAAATCTCAATATCCTTTTTCTAATCATATGAAATTAAATGTAACAGAAAATGTACATTCTTTAATCTGCTTTCCATAATTAGCTAACCACTTCCAAATCCCACAGATTGTCCTTGTGTTTATGCCTCAGGGAAAATGTATTTGTTGGTGCTATGCTTTCACAGCCGCTACCCCACCCCCACCTCCATCCCAACCCCAGTTTTCTATCATCTTTATCACCAACAAGAAGCATTAGTGTTCCAATATGCAGGCTGTTGCACTGGAATTAGAATAAACAAGTTAAATACTGAACCCTCAGAGGGACATGGCAACTCGGTTTGGTGGAGCGAATACTGGACTAGGAGTCAGATAAAACCTGACATAACATTTTGTTTTTGCTTGTTCAAGCCCTTCCCCATTTTTCAACACTATAAAATGCAGAAAAGGGGAAAAGGCACATTATTATTACAGGTTGTAGAGTAAAGACAAAAATGTGATCACTCTTGAAGACCCGCCTTAAACATGTAAAAGGATTATTTCCTTTCTTAGCAATAAGTCTAGAGGTAGGCAAGAGCCACAATGATATTAAAAGAACAAATAACAACAACAACAAAATCACATGGTTCTTACTAACTTCTGGTTTTGCTGTCATTACTATAAGGATTTCATCCTCCTGGTCACAAGATGGCTGCTGTATCTCCAGGCATCAGAAGATCAGAAGAGAAAAAACAAACACACACACAAAACTTTCTCCTTGCAAAACTTTGGATTTTATTCAGGAAGGGGAGACTTTCCCAGCACATGTCTGCTTACACTTCACTGGACGCAATTGTCTTACATAGCCACTGCCAGCCCAAAACTAGAAATGAAAATCAGGCATTTGGTAACCCTGTCTCCGTAAAAAGTGGAAGGCAAGGGAGAAGATGAATGAGAATGGGTGGTGAGTGAGTCACTCTACAGTATCTGCTACAAATGCTTATCTAAAGATTTAATCTGAAATAGTTCTCATTCAAAACAAACAAAAAATCCCCAAACAACATTTTATTAAGAAACCTGGAAATACAAGCTTAATGACAATCAGGAGCAGTGAGGCAGCACAATATTTTTCAAATAGCATGAGCTCTGCTGTCAGAGAAACCAGTTAAGGGAATGCCTATTATTTTAATTATTAGCTTTGAAATCCTGGGTAATGTCTTGGACTCTTTGGGCAGCAAATTTCCTCATCTCTGAAAAGAGGTCATAATACTAATCATTGGTATTATCGTGATATTTAAATGATATAACATGTAAGGTAGTTGACACAGTGCCTTACATGTAGCAGAATTTCATTAAAAATCATTAGCTATGACATTATACTTTGTTCCTATGTAAGATGGAAAAACATCACACACACACACATCAGTGATGTTTGGGCAAAACTTAGTCCTAAGTTATCAGTCCTACCTCTGACGTTCCTGGGCTATGTCCTGGATTTATATATTCCCTTGATTCCTGTCTGAGTTTTAAACTTCAGTGGCCACTGAGAACATTCTAAGAGGCTGGTGGTACACACACCTTGTTTTGAATGGAATTGAATTCCTTCAACGAGTACCCAAAGAGTTAGGTCAACAACTCTTTCAAAAGTCAGCCTAAACCCAATAAGCTCTTACCACCTCCACCACCACCCTCCCACTTTCAATCACCATCAGGCTGTTGGGATGGTCTCAGAACTGATCTGCTACAGCTCTCCTTGTCCTCCCACCATTTATAATCCTCCCAGGAGCTAGAATGAGAACTTCATGATGTAAATCAGGTCTCATCGCTCTTCTTCTAAAGACCCTCCAATGGCTTCTTCTCTCATTAAAATCCAAAGCCCTATCAGGTGTGACACTCTGGGTCAGCCCAATCCTAAACCCAGGCATCACAGTCCTCCTCCTGCTCAGCAAATCCCTGCCCCAGGGGTTTTGTCCTTGCTGTGCCTTCTGCATGGATATTTGTATCACTCACCCTTCTTTCCTGTCTCTGCTCAACAATTCCTTGCTTAGTAATATCTCCCTTACCCCATCACATTATTAGCTTATCTGTTGGTTTATGGGCTGTCTCATCTGCTAAAAAGTAAGCTCCATGAGGGTAGATACTTTGTTTTTTTCATGGGTACTTCCTCAGCAGCAATAATTGTGCCTGGCATGTAGTATACACTCAGTAAATATTTACTGAAGAAAATGTAATTGAAAAGCAAAGGGATAAATAAATCAATCCCAAAGAAGTTCTCAATTTCCATACTCATTTCATTCCTGCTGATTTCATTTCTTTGGCTTGATGTTGAAGAGGCAAAGTACTAAGCCCTTATATTTGTGTAGCATTACAGTTAACAAGATGTTTTACATCTGCTCTCACAATGGATTCTCTCAGAAACTTTAGCAACCTTGTCTGGTTGGCAGTGCAAGTAGATTCTAATGTTCAGGAACTGTGCTTGAACCCAGGTGTTTCTTAAGCATACCAAAGTTTTAGAACCAGTGCTGTATGCAAGGAAATGCTTCTTTCCTTTGTTTGCCAATGCCATTAGCACTCCTTTTCATTGATTCTCTAAGTAATAGCCTCTCAAATTTGGCTTTGCATATCTTTATCCAATGCTTTCCACCATTGATAAAATCCAACCCACTTTAATAGCAATATGAGTATTCTTACTGTTATTTATTGAAAATGAATATAAATAAGATCCCCTCCTCCCATTTTTTCTCCTTTGTAATTGCTGATTCCTACATACCGAGGGCTAGGAGGAGGAGATATTTTTTTCCTGGTCTTTGAAGCATTCAAGTTCCATCTTGGCATCAACCATGTCATGTCAGATCTTACACATTTTTAAGGTTACCAACTGCTTCTTGATCTTCCATCATATGCTCTGAATCTGTGTTATCTCCTATAAAATGTAGGTTGCTTCCACCCCTTGCTTCTTCTATGTAAACTTTGTGAATCAAGGTTGCTCACCCCAAAACTACAACTTTTTCAAGCAGTCTAAATTTTGGCTATAAAATAATATACCTTATCTGTAGTATCAGAGCTAACAACAAAAATTTTGAGTTTTTATAAGGCAATCATATTACCATATTATAACTCTTTGGGTTCATGAGCCACATGACTGGCAGAGTCTAGAAGAGGCTTGGGTGGGGTGGGGGGCTTTAGCAGCCTATTGTCCCCAAGCATCCACCCTTCAACCAAAAAATTGTATAAAAACAGTTCTGGCATTTGAACAGATTTCAGATAATTTCTGTCTCCTAACTGATTACTACCCCTAAGCACTTCAGCCCCTCATTCTATACACATATTCGTGGGTCATTCTCTTAGTAAGATATGCCTACAACTTTGTATAAACTCAAGAAAATTAATCCTCACAAGGATCCCAGGAGGTAGGTATCATTGCTCTCAATTTACAGATAAGATACTGGCTCAGGAGTTCATTTACTTGCCAATGCCACACATCTGGCAAGTGCACAGCTCAGATCTGGAGTCCAGCGTACCCAACGCCAAAGCTTAGTCTACCTCACCGCCTTCCAGTGAAGACATTATCTAATTCAAATGTGTATCTCCTGAGAGGAAAAAAAAATATGCAAAGACTTCAAAGATAAGGTGCAATGGAAAAGCTCTAAAAAACTATAAAATCACTAAAAAATATTAGCTATTTCTTACAGCCATGTATTGTGAATAAAAGAATAAAGGGTTGGAGAATATCTACTGAGCAAATAATTTTCTCTTCATCAAGTCAAAACTCTTTGTCCTTGAATCCATTGGCTTATAAAGAAAATGATCCTGAAAAATTCATATTGTGTTTCATCAGATTATGTTAACCAATATGGGATCTATCCATCCCATCTAAGAGCTCTGCATTAATTGGCACATTTAACTTGGTATTTTATGATTTATAGCAGCCTGCAGGACTCACTAATATACATAGTAAACTCGGTTAAATAATTTATCAAATGGAGTATTTTTTTTCTAAAGATCCTGCATTCTTCATTAATTCAGCTAGCAAATACCACCCCATCTGAAAACAGGTATAACTGGCAGATGGACTCAAAGTAGTAAACTAAATGTATCAATAGTGTAGGCAAGCTGGGGAATGTTAACTGCCTGAGTTATTTTGGGGCGGTTCAGCAGATTTCTTCTTTCCATAATAAGTGAATTTTCTCCACAGAATTTTAAATTTAACTGATTTTTCCTCAACAAAATAAAGTTACTCCAAAAGGGAATGTCTATTAACTCTTTACCATAAGCTACTTTTATGATTGAACTTCAAAAAGACAAGTAGATCAAGTCTTAGTTTTGATTATTTCTAGTACTCTGTAGTCTGGTATATGATTATAATTATTTTTAAATGAAAAATTTAGTTAAATTTTATCTATGTGGGAAAATAGCTGAAAAGTGGGAATGAGAAGGCCTGGCTTTCATCCCACCTCTGTCACTCCTTCCATCTGGGATGGGCACGTTATCTACCCCTCCCATCCCAGCCCACAATTTTTCACTCTGAAATGGGAATAATAATACCTTCTTATATTTGCATGGATATCAAATGAGATCAGATTTCCCAAAAGCATAAACCTCACCAGTTTTATTTCCTTATGAAAATACACCGATTGCCTTCCCATTATCCTTAGAATTGAATGACCTGAGTAGAATTGAATGACCTGGTAGGATAGCACCCAGGTCTCCCACATCGCCTTTGGCCCCTGTCCTATAGGAATATGTATATCACTTTAGTTTCTGGAAATGACCATGCTCTCTCACGTGTCTTTGCACACATGCTGTTTGTATTAGGAAGGGGTTGGAGGGACAAGTTCTCTCTCTAGGAGTTTCTTTCACAGGCCTCAGTCCCATTCCCACTGTAGCAGTGTCAATGACTCTTCTGCTAGTCCAAGAGAATTGTGCAAATCTTGCCCGTGAGCATACAGAGAATTTGAATCAAGACTTTGAAGCAAGGTGTTTTTGTGTAGTCAGAACACAAAAACAGGATAAATTTACTTTAATACAATTCTAACGATCACAGCAAAGTGTTCCCTAAAATTGTTAAATTAGATGTGAAGGTACTACTCACAGGAAAATTCCCTCTAGTATTACAAGTGAATCATGTTTCAAGACTTGGGGCCTAACAAAAAGAAAAAGAGAAAAAAGAAAGATCATTTTCCCTCACAGGCAGATAAGCAGGACAGTACCAGAACCTGTAGCTAAGCTGAGGATTCAACAGCTGGAACCCAGCGGTTCTGGCTTCTGATGGTCCAGTATCAGCACAACACACAACTAAATCAGTAAGGAAAAAAATGTCAAGCGACAATGGAGCAGCTCCAAATAGCGCTCTCTTGCATGGAATCTCAGGACGAACACTATTCCCATTTGCTTTACAGCACTTAAGCACTCAAGAGCTGCTTGGAAAGGGTTTGATACCCAAGGGGTAGCCTTCTTTCCATTGCTCTTGGGTAGTTAGCCAAAAGCCAATGAGACGTGAGCAAGCCCAAAGCTGCGGCCATTTAGCCCTTTCCCTCCAATTTGTCTTCTGAGCTCTGGATATAGAAGGGTTGAAGGAGCAGAGAGGAACAATGAAGCATTTATTACAGAAGACACTAGTTTCTACCTTTTACTTAGATTCACTTCTAACTGATACTGAGAAGAAGAAAAAAAGCACGCCAGAGGTGAGAGAAACTCTAACATAGCTCCCCTCTGCCAAGACTTTTCTTCACCTATGACTTTACCTGGCCTATACTTACTCATTCTTCAGGTACAAACCATAGACTAGGTTAAGTGTGCTTTTTATGTGTTCCCATCATTCCACATATCCTCTCAAATACAACTGTCATCACACTTAATTGTAATACTTGTTTGGCTTTCCCCTTAAAATATATGCTTCAGGAGAAGAAGACATGTCTGTCTTCTTTCCTATTGCAAGTGTATATAGTATGTTGTAAATGAATGAATGAAGGATTAAATGCTATAGAGCTCTTTGTGAGCTCTAATGGGGTATAAAAATATGAGTTACTATTTTTATCATTTTCCAAAATCCTATTTAGCTCTAACATTCTGTAACTCCTTAGCATATGAAGTGAACAATATAATCAATTCTATGTAGGAATTTTAAATAATTAGGATTTCTGATCTCAAGGACTTAAAAAGACATTCTTTGATTTTGGTCTTTTGCTATATAGTGACTGTACTAAACTGATTTGATCTGATGATTAGATGGCAATCTTTTTTTCTGATCAGGCAACACAGCTTAATTTCCGCAAACTCCAGATTTTCCTGTATGTGAATGTAATGCCAGAAACTATTGATTACATAGCTGCTCCCCATTAGTAATCACATAATACTATGGTGAATCAAGGTTCTATTGTCCAACTCAGTGCCTGATAAGATTTGTGGCCAATTTTTAAAAAGGTATTCAGTATTCTACATTATAACTTCTCCAAGGCAAAATAGACAAGGATTTCTTCTGTGTAATTGAGCCAAGGATGGCTTTCTACCATATGAAAGGGATATTTGGTGATGACATTTTGAAAGCACAGTATCCAAATTACCTTTGAAAAAACAAGTAACACAGCCATCAAATCAGTCATTATAGTGAAAACCAAAAATCTGTGGCTCCTGGCATCTGAGTTGCCCATTTCCTTCTCCCATGTGAGTGCATGCACGCCTCTGGACCATTCCAGGAGGCACTGAAGCATGTATTTTCCAGAGTTCCAGACAGATCATCTTATGGCATGTTATCTCCCATTGCAGCCCTAACCCAGAGATTCTGAGCACTGCTTGAGTGAATAAATTGCCCATAGATTCCTCACACACCCCTAATATTATTGCAGAGTTTGATCATCATGTGGGCAATCACAGGGAGGGAAAAGACAGCCATTTTACAGCATGGCCAGACAATGCTAAATCCAGAATACTTTTTGTCTTTAAAATAGGGGGAGAAAAAAAAAAGAAAGAAAACTCTTCTTTGAATCCTTGGCACTCCAGTCAAAGCAAAACATGGCCCCAACTTCTGTGCAATAAATTATGCATCATCAAACTGCTGTTGCCTATTCAGCAATATGTTGGCTGCACTGCACCCTTTCGTGAATGTTTGAAAGCTGAGTCCAGCATGGAGCTTGACTGTGCCTCTTCTGGAAGAAAGACAATGCTGAATGGCAAATAGGAGTGCCAATGACGCTGTGAGGGACTGACAATCCTCCACAGTTACAGAAGAGAAATGTGCACATCATGCCCTTCCAATTGTTGTGGGTCAGACAAGGCTGGGGAATTTTCTAGGCAATGATAAGAGAGAATGTGGAGAGCACCAGAAAAGGGACCAGGATTGCTAAGGCCATTGCATCTTACTTTAAGAACCATTTGTAGAACTTGGGAATATTATTTGGGTTTATATCATTTTGGAGGTAAGTTACAAATCAGCTTTCTGAATTATCAGCTGTCTTAGTTTTCCAGCTGTGATCACAAATACTACAAAATGAGTTGGCTTAAACAATGGGAATTTATTGGCTCACAAGTTTGAAGCTAGGAAAAGTCCAAATCAAGGCATCATCATTAAGGCGGTACTTTCTCCCCAAAGATTGTGCTGTTCTGGGGCTGGCAGCAATCCTTGGGTTCCTTGCTTTTATAGTCATGTAGTGATGTTCTCTCCTTCCTCTTCTGTGTTCTGTTGATTTTCACTTCCTCCCATGGCTTTCTCTCATAAATTTTCCAGTAACAGGATTTAAGTCCAAGTCCATTCAATTGGGACACATCCCAACTAAAATTAGCATCTTAGAAAGGTCCTATTTGCAATGGATTCATACCCCCAGAAATGGATGAAGACTATGAGCATGTTTTTTTTTCAGGGGTACATGATTCAACCTACCACACCTGCCCACAAAATAATATAAGATGCTTAGAACACTAGTAACTCTTGCCAGAAACCAGTCGAACATGAAATATCTTCACTTGAAAGGAAAATGATAAAATAGATAGCATGCTTGGTCACAGAAAGATGGGACGTTTTTGGTCTAGTGAAACCTGCTCAGTATTCTCAGTTCCCAAATAACATGACAACAGGAATATAATCAAAGCATTGCCATTCCCATGTGATCCAGTCCCCAAGGAACCTTTTACAGGAATGACTATGCACTTTGAAGAGTAACTCATTTCATAATCCTTGAGTAACACCATGGTCCAAATCTTAGAGTCAAATACATGGTTTGCAGTTATTGCTACACAACAACATTCATTCAGTTATTTAACATAGGGTACTCTTTAAGCACCACTGAAGGTGCTAGCCACATAAAGCTTGCGATGATATGAGATCTTGTTTTTCTTTTCTTAGCATATTCTTTCTGATGTTTATGCCTCAATTTATAATCCAATTTGAAGCATTAACTTTACACAAAGCATTAGGTAAACTGCGGACAAGCTAGTGACCCTTACATTATGGTTATATATTTAAATGAAGAAAAACTAAGTGATTTAACAAAACGCAGTGGTGGAATATCACTGAGTAATTTTCAATAAGTGTACAGATTCTTTGAGATGTCCACTAAAGTCCCTGCCATATCATTAATTTTCTTTTCTTATTATTTTATAGTAATGAGTGGTCTAAATCCTTGGAGAGAATATGAATTAAATGAAATATTAAAGGAACAAAGGCAGAAATAACAAAAATGTTTATTTCTTAGTTTTCCAAATCAGAGGCAGTTCTTATTGTGCAACACTGTATATTCTTTATGTAGCACTTAAAATTATAACTAACAAACTGTGGGATTAGTTGTTTATTATGTGTCTCATACTGCTTAGTTTGCCAGGGCTGTTATAACAAAGACCACACAGCAGATTGGCTTAAGCAACAGGATTTTACTGTATCACAATTCTGGAGGCTAGATGTCCAACTTCAAGATAACAGCAGAGCTTGCTTTCTCCCAGCGTCTGTAGCATTCCAATAATCCTCCATCACATGGCCATCTCTCTTCTTGGGTCTGGTCCTCTGGTTTCTGCTGACTTCTGGCTTCTCCTTCCATGCCCAATTTTCTTTGTTTATAAGGACTTCAGCTATATTGTATTAAGGGTTGCTCTTATTTAGCTTCATCTAAATACATTCTTGAAAGATCTTATTCACAAGTGATTCCACACGTTAACTAATAATAACATCTTCAAAGGTCCTGTTTGAAAGGTGATCACACCAACATGTCCAGGAGTTTGGATTTGAACATGTTTTTTGTAGGGAACATGATTCAATTCCTAACACATTCACTTGAATCTAAGGTCAATCAGGGCAGGGAAAATGTTTGCCGTGTTCATGCCAGTTTCCCAAGTACTTGACACATAGTAAGTTTTGACTCACATATTGATCATCATTTCATTTTCCATCATCTGCTAGGATGTTATGCTAGATACCAAGATACCATTTACTACTATTGTGGAGGGATCTTTTCCTGGGAAGTCAAATGTCAATGTGAATTCTACTTACATACAGATTTAAATTGTATATGAATAGGAAAGTTCAGAGATGTATGTGAGTCATATCTTTCCCTAACTTTCCCCATATCCCATTATCAATGTGGTGGAGAGACTGATTCTAAAACAAACAAACAAATGAACAACAAACAAAAAACCAACTCTGCTCATTTACATCTCCTGAACTCTTGTAATAGGTAGGATTGAGTGACCAGTTCTGGTTAGTAAAATAACATGTGTCACTTCTGGGAAGTAGAAAGCAACATATGATTTCCAGGCTCTCTTTCCCTGCCATAGTGAGTAAGGAAGTTACATGTTCCAGATGGTATAGCCACAGGATAGTGGAACTTCCAACAACCTGGGTTCTTGAATGACTGTGTGGAGCAGAGCTATCTGCCAATCCACCTGAAATACATAATGTAAACCAAAAGTAATTTTTATTGTTGTTTTATAAAGCCATTGAGGTATTGAGGTTGTTTGAACTTCAATATAATGTAGCCTCTTCTGACTAACACAGACAAAAAGTCTTACTGATTCTCCCTTCTCAAACTCAGTTTGGTCCCTTGTCATCTCATGTATTTACAATGACCATAATCTCCTAGATGATCTTCTTACCACCTGTCTCTCCTGCCCTAACTCATTCTGCTCACGCTGATGAATGAATCATGTTAAGCTAGAGATTTGATCATTTGACCATTCTCCAGAACAAAAATGTTTAGTGACTCCCATTTTCTTTGTAAGCTGTGAGTATAAACTCTTTATATAAGTATGTAAGTTCTTTTAATATCTAGCCAGCTCAAGTTAAAGATTCAGCCTCATCCCCTTCTGCCACTCAACATGATTGGTACATTTGTTCTAGGATGCTAGTTCATTAACTCATTCAACAGATATATACTTTCAGTCTTTCTTTTGGATACTAGAGATACAATGGTCAACAGAACCAATAACTTCCCTGGATCTCATGCAGTTTGCATTACAGAGCAGTAGTGTCCAATAGAGCTTTATACATGATGGGATTGCTTTTGTATGTGCACCATCCAATATGATAGCTACTCATTGTATGTGACTATTGAGCACATGAAATGTGACTATCTTGAATGAGGAATGGAATAATTATATTATTTAATTTTAATTCATTTAAATTTAACTTTAAATAGCCTCTATGGCTAATGGCCACCACATTGGGCAATGCAGTTTCTTCAGGGGAGAAACAGATATTCACAAGCAAACAATAACAAAGGTAAAATAAAGAAGTTAAAACAATTACTGTGAGTAGAATTGAATTAGTGATCAAAGATAGATTAAAGTGACACTGAACTGTGAATGCCATTAAATAGATAGCTATTTCAAAATTTTGGATCAAAAAAAAATTTTTGGATCAGAGAGCTAGACTTAAAAACATCAGCAAGAAGAGTAGTTCAAACAAAGGAAATAGTGCAAAAGCAGAAATGGGTTTAGTGTATTAAAGGAAGAAAAAGAAGGACAGTGTTGCCAAGCAGAATATGCAAAAAATTTAAAGTTTCTTTTAATTTTTTTTTTAAAGAAGCATTAGATTGCATAAATGTTACATAAAAAATATAGGGGATTCACATATGCCCAACCCCCTTCCCTTCCCACACTTTCCCACATTGACAACATCTTTCATTAGTATAGTAAATTTGTTACAAATGATGAACACACATTGAAGCACTGCTACTAACAGTGGACTATAGTTTATATTATAGTTTACACTCTGTCCTGCACAATTTTATGACAAAATGTATAACAGCTAGTATCTGTCACTGCAATGTCATACAGGACAATTCCAATGTTCCAAAAATGTCCCCATGTTACACCTATTCTTCCCTCTCCCTCACCTCAGAAACTCTGGTGGCCACTGCCTTTATATCAATGAAAAAAGTACTTCCATTTCTAGAAAAATAATATGTCTACAATAGAATACTGGTAAGGCTACTTTAGTCCATTGTTCTTTCCCCAATCTTGAGAATTTTGGGATAGTGGTGCCCACTCTGTTTCTAATTGAGAGAAGTCTTAGATCCCATGAGGCCAGATGGATGGGACTATCTTTTTTGCAGTTACAGACACCCTCTGTTCCTTGGGATGGGCATTGTCCATTATCACCTCTTTGTTAGTTGTCCTGAATGAGTCCAATGAACTGGAGAGTAGGTGTGGCAACTCTGCTGAGATTCAAGGCTTGACCAGCACATGAACAGACCAAACATTTAAGTCTCTAGGTCATATATTTAACAAGTATAGTGCTAATTATAGGTTCAAATAAAAGAGGCAGAAGAGCCATTGTTGGGAAACTATAAATGAGTCTAACTCTGTTAAACTGGGGAGCATAAATTCCAGAGTAAGTCCCATTGATAGAGTTATGAATTCCTGAGCTTGTCTGCTTTCCTTATAGTGTCTAGATGTCTCTAGCGGCCTCAGGAGCACCTCTGCTTGAGGCACTACTTATTGTGGCAGTCAAAGAGATATTGCTGAGATGTGCATAAGAATAACCTCTGGAATGACTTTCTGACTCACTTTGAAATTTCTAAGCCATAAACACTCACTTGTATTTAATATTTCCTCCTTTTGGTCAAGGTCTTTTTCCAGATGCAGTGTTAGTTGGTCCTTGGTCATAATCCCTTGGTGCCAGGGAGGCTCATCCCCAGGAGTCATGTCCTACACTGGGGGGAAGGTAGTGTGCTTACATGTTGAGTTTGGCTTAGACAGCGGCCACATTTGAGCTACAAATAGACTTTCAGGAGGTAACGCTTAAGCAATATATAATATTAAGCTAAGCTTCAATTTCTCAAGAAAAGTTTCATAAGTATAATTATCAATATCAAGCGCCTGGCATAATGGTTGGTCTTCCTTCACTAGGTACTGCCTATGTACTTGGGGGGTTCTGCCATTCTATTATAGGATGTCGCAGGACTCCGCACGATGGGAATTCAATATTCTTTCAGTTATTGTGTGGGTCTTCACTCACCAAGACAATGCTCCATGAACACTTGAATTCTCAGGTGCACCCTTCCCACACATCCCCCCATCAGCAACACCCTGCACCAGTGATCCTCCCCTGCCAAAGTTGTGACCCTTTCGTGATTCAAAATCTCTCAAAAAACTAAGCCAAAAAAACCCCAAAAAGTTAGCAAGAAAATAAAATAATGATACTTTGAAAAATAACAAATAAAATACAAAATAAAAAAATAAAAATGTTTTAAAATATTGAAATAAAATAAAAAATGTTTATACATTGTGTCTTTCATTACTGTAAGATCTGTTATCTTGTATGTACAGTGACAATTTCTTCCATATATTCCCCCAATGTCTTTTCCACTCTCCCCTACATTTTACATGTGGATGGTACATTTGTTACAATTGATGTATAAATATTTGAAGCATTGTCACTAATCATGGTCAATGATTTACATTATGGTTTACATTTTGCACCAAACACTTTTATAAGTTTTGATGAAATTTAAAATAGCCTGTATTCATTATTGCTAGATCAGTTCTAATGCCCTGAAAATGCCCTATGTCCTATTTATTCTATTTTTCCCTCCCCTTCCCCTTGGAACCTATGATAATCACTAAACTTCAGTTTTGGAAGAGTAAGATTCCTAGTTACTTGCAATAATTTTGAGGGCTTGACATATTGGTCTGTTTTCTTTTACTAGGCACTGCCTATGTTCTCAAGGGATTCTTGTCCCTCTAATTGAGAACATAGCAGGACTCCCCAGAATAGGAGTTTAATATTTTCTTGTTTATTGTGTGGGTCTCCACCCACTGAGATAACACACTATGACAAGATGAACACTTACATATTCCAAAGAAGCATGCCTCAAGTGCGCCCTATCCTCTGCATATCCCCCCACAAGTAATGCCCTAAACCAGTAACCATCCCCTGCTGTATGTGCCAAAAGAACATTGCCACCATTGTAGTTTTAACCACAGACCTGCAAATCTCCAGAGTTCACCTGCTCCTTCCTCTAACCCTCCCATTAGTTTCATGGATAATACAACCCAACCCCCCATCCTCCTCTCCAGAACCCAACATATTACTGCACCACTCTCATGCCCTTCCACTGCCCAACCCCACCCTTCCACCTTATCATAGATTTTGCCCATATAGACATCAGCTCACCACCCTCTACTCCCTTTCTGTCTCCTGATAACCTATCTTCTAGACTCTTGCTCTATGAGTCTGCTCAATTTGCTTAAGTCATATCAGTGAGGTCATGTAATATTTGTCCTTCACTGACTGGCTTACTTCACTCAACATAAGGTCTTCAAGATTCATCCATGTTATCTCATGTGTTAATACTGCTGAGTAATAATTCCATTGTTTGTATATATCACAGTTTGCTTATTCATTCATCTGTTGATGGACATTTGAGATGCTTCCACCTTTTGGCAATAGTGTATAATACTGCTACGAACATTTGGTGTGCATATATCTGTTCGTGTCCCTGCTTTCAATTCTTCTGGTTATATACCCAGCAGTGGGATTGCTGGGTATGGCAGTTCTATAGTTAGCTTCCTGAGGAACTGCCAAACTGTCCTCTATAATGGCTGCACCATTCTAAATTCCCACCAGCAGTGGATAAGTGTTCCCTTTCTTCCACATTCTCTCCAACACTTGTAGTCCTCTTTTTTTTAATAGCTGCCAGTCTAATAGGTGTAAGATGGTATCTCCTTGTAGTTTTAATTTGCATTTCCCTAATAGCTAGTGATGTTGAGCATCTTTTCATGTGCTTTTTAACCATTTAACTTCTCTTTGGAGAAGTGTCTATTCAAGTCTCTTGCCCATTTTTAAAATGGGCTCTTTGTCTTTTTATTTTTGAGATGTAGGATTTCTTTATATATGCTGGATATTAGGCCCTTATTAGATAGATGGTTACCAAATATTTTTTTCCCATTGAGTAGGCTGCCTTTTCACTTTCTTGACAAACTCCTTTGAAGCGCAAAAGTTTTAACTTTGAGGAAGTCCCATTTATCTGTTTTCTTTCATTGCTCATGCTTTGAGTGCAAAGTTTATGAAAACATTTCCTACTACAAGATCTCGTAGATGGTTCCCTACATTATTTTCTGGGAGCTTTATGGTCTTGGTTCTTGTATTAGATCTTTGTTCCATCTTGAGTTAATTTTTATATATGGAGTGAGATGGTGATCCTCTGTCATTCTTATGGATATTGATATCCAGTTCCCCAAGCACCATTTGTTGAGGAGGTCATTCTTTCCCAGTTCAGGGTGCTTGGTGGTCTTGTTGAATATCAGTTGACTGTATGTGCAAGGATCCATATCAGAACCCTCAATTCTGTTCCATTGGTCAGTATGTCTACCCTTATGCCAAAACCATGCAGTTTTGACCACTCTAGCTTTGTAGTATGTTTTAAAGTCAGGTAGTATAAGAAATCTAAAGTTTTAAGGATTTTATATCATGGTAAGGAACAAGCATCAACCAGTCTACTCACTATTCTTCAACCACCTTTGACAATTTTTAACTCTAAGCCTTTGCACAAAATGTTTTCTGGAAACCATTCTTTCTCCTTTCCTTTTCACAAAATATTTATTCTTCATGACCCTCTTCCTCCTCCATGAAAATGTTTTATCCAAAATAAGGCAAAGACATTTCTCTCTAACCAAACCTAAAAGCTTTTTGTTTTATGGCTCACTGTACAGCTAATCTTAAGCTTACATGACTCTCTTCAATATTTATTAACATTTTATTTAATTCAGGTTTTTTGTTTGTTCTTTTTTTTTGCATGTGTTGTTTCTTTTATTTTTTATGAATATATGAATCCACTCCCCAAGCAGATTTTAAGCACCCTTAGCCCAGAAATGATGCAACCTGTTAAAAATTAAAGTTTATATATATTTATATATATCTATATTAACCATCATTCTGCTTTAAGTTTTATTGTCTGACTCTCTCTATTCCTCTGCTAGAGAGATAGCAACATGAAGGTAAGGACTATACTTCATTTTTAAATCCTTAGCACCTGGCACAAAATACATAATTAATATTTGCGGAGTAATAAAATGAAGTCATTATGGAGAACATATGCAGAAATTTGGGAAACAAATTTTCAAATTAAAATAGAAATTTGGCTTTGTTTGGAACTCAACCATGGCACCACCTAGAATCAGGACTTTAACATATTATAGATGCTCTCAATTATCTCGTTTTATTTTCAACCTTACCAGAGGCTGTGTTTCTCTTAATGAAGACAGCTTGAAGGATCTAGGAATCTATGACCTATTAGTTCATCAACTTGACATAATTCCTTTCTAGATTAGAATATGTCATAAAAAGCTAGGTGTGTAAAATGTAGACAAATCTATCTAAATAAGTAATAGTGTCCATTGTTTCTGAAAAAGTTCTTAGATCTTTCCAATTATCTGAAATTTCTAACTGCCATTTTAAGTCTAGAAGAAGCAAAGATATGGCAGAGTGATATGATAGAAAGAGCATTAGGTTACAAATCAGAAAATAAACATCCAGCCAGTAAACCACAGTACACCCATGACATAGCTGACAGATAGCTAGCTGATGATTAACTATGTGACTAACTAGAATAGTGGGAAACTCAGTTTAATGACATGGCCATATTTTTTTGATAATCATTTTACCATCAGATTTGATTAAAGGATATAATGAAGAATATGAGGTGTAGACAGTGGCAGCTGTGGACTGGAAAGCATGACCCCAGCCCTCTCCCAGCCCTTATTTTCCTCAGTTATTCTTCCTCCAATTACAACCACCCTTTGCCAGCATTACCTCTAAGCAGCCCATTTCTGATCCCTGTTTCTCATCCTCATCTAATGGCCTCCACTCATTCTTTTCACTAGGCAGTTGTTGGGGTGGCTAAAGAAAAGAAGGCTGGATTAGGAATCACAAGAGCTGCATTCTTATTCAGCAGTTCCACCGTTATTATCTCTCTTTACCTTGATGCCTTCTCAAGCTCTCTTTTTCTCAGTTTTCCAAATCATAAGATAGAGAAAGCATTCTCAGGTCTTCACTCAGTGTGGTGATAAAAGCTACAAGGACTGCACTGTTTGCATGTTGTCAACTCCCATACCTGTGTGAATTGTAGTTGTGTCTTTTAAAAGGTGTTCCATAGCTGTTTGTTCTACAAATGTGAGTAGGTGTCACCAAAACTAGAGATTAGGTAGTAAAGCGTGATGGGAAAATGTGTGGATGAAACACGTCAGGACAGTTTTTCTACTGCAGAGCTCCTCTCTGCCTTAAATGCTCTTATTCACTACTAGGCTTTAAGGAAGAAGCACTTTGCAAACTTGCCTAACAATAGCAAGTTGTATTTTTGTAGAGCATGCATCAGGAGATACTTTAAATCATGCTTTAGATGCAGTGCTTGGAATAGATACTGTAGATACTCCTAAAGTTCCTTTTGTCTACATAATGCATCCTAGCTGAAGCCTGTATCACAGGTGAGTGGGAGATTTTCAGTGTGGTTTGTGGGCAAGAATCTTGCCCTGCCTCCGTTATAGTGGTCTGCTTGCCTTTCCAAAGAAGAGAGGGATGCAAGCTCCTGGGGATGTATTGTGGTTGGCAAGTCACCACTCTCTCTCACTCTTCCCTCCTCAGTGAATGGAGGAGGATCAGCTATCTCCCCAGCCACTTCCACTGGCTCCAGGTAGAATAGCCTAGCTTCCCTCTTTGATTTAATAGATAGTTAAAAATCAACTCTAAATATAGAGGAGTGTAACTGTGTAATGATATGTTTATGTTCAGTGAGGGGGAAAAAAAGGAAGTGAAAAGAGTAACAGTTAACAGTGTCACCTCCTGTTGTGCCCAAACTGTGAGATGCAGAAATTTGATACAGGATGAATAAAATTAAATAGCTGGTCCTTTTTCAGCAAATTTGTTTCTCCAGTCCTTAACTCTTCTGCTTAGGAACTCAAGCTATCTGCTGCCACTGCTTCTTAAGAGAGAACAGAGAGCTGAGTCCCTGTGGAAGACCTGTCTTTGTGCTCTCCCATCATACGCAACAATTTTCCACTCAACTATGGCAATGCTATGAGACCGACAGGAATTCAAGTTTGGGCAAAGCAAGTTTGCAGTCTATTGCCCCTTAGCATGTCAGTTGCGTTCTGATGGTCAGATGTCATTTTAGATCGAGGCACCATAAAATTTTTGGGGTTATTACACTAAGGACCCAAGATGCTTGGTGAAATGTCCCCTTCCTTGAACAGACCTGCTTAGGGTGCTTCTGTCAGGGATGATTGGGTTTTGAGATTGTGCCTCTTTCTTCAGTACATGAAGACAGGGAAGCAAACCCTATTGTACTTAAAGCACCACAGTAACAATTTTCTCTCCAACTAAATCCTCCACCTTAGCATTGAATGCAAAGCTCTCCCTAATATGATCCCAATCTTCTCCATCTGCCTCTCTTCACACACGCTCTGTTCCAGCCACATCAAGCATGTCCTCTTTGTAGTCACTAATAATTCCTAGACTCCTTTACTCATTGCTCCTCATTTCCCTGACCTCTTGTGGCTGGAGTGTCCCAGAACTCAACCCTTGTATCTTTTCTTTTCAATTGTATTAACATTCTTTGCCTTGATCATCAACTAGTACCAAGACTTTAAATGCCATCTATACACTATGCCTCCCAAATTGATATTTTCAGACCAGAAACTTGCTCTGAATTCTATACTCATATATTCTACTTCCTATTGAAAATTACACCTAGATATTTAATAAGCCTCTCAAATGTAACACATACAAAGTTGAGTTCCTAATTGTGCTTTCCAAACTGCTCCCCTTGCAGTCTTGCCCCATTTCAGTCCACGGAAACTCTATTTTCCAGCTGCACTGGTCCAAAACCTAAGAGTGATCTTTGAGTCCTCTCTCGTCTCACTCATTCTCACATATGAATGTTACCCTCAAATTACAACCAGAATATAATAGCCAATATCAATACGTCCACAGATACCACTCTTATCAAAACCATTCCCATTTCTTATCTGGATACTGCCATAGCCTCTGTTGTACAGTGATTATAAATAGGGCCACAACCTTCACCACTTCTGCATCTGTGACCTTTGCAATGTGTCTTTGCATTACCTTCAATTGAGGTAAAATTCAAGTAAGATTCAGGTCTTATGACTTAGATTATGGCACGTGTACAAATTCTGAGCCTCAGCTTCATTTCATTTTTTCTTTTGCTATCTTGCCATTGCCATGTGAACAAATCCAGCCTGGTCTGCTGGAAGGGAACCCAGTGGTCCCAGGCAAGACCATCTTAGACTAGCCCACAGCTAGCGAACAATCAAACGTGAGAAAGTCCAGCCCAGGTGAGCAGAGGTGACCACCTTACCAACAGCTGACCGTAAGCCCACGTGGGGGCCCAACCAAGGCCAGAATAATGGCCTTGCTGACTTGTACAGCAAAAATTAGTGCTTACTGTTTAAAATCGCTGAGTATTAGGGTGGTAGGTTATGCCCCTCTCACTTAGAATTAAAGCCAAATTTCTTAAGAAATGACCCACAAAACTAGTCTGATCTGCATTGCCCTAACCTGTTAGCCCCCTGATATTGTCCCCTATTATTTCCCTTGCTAATGTCACTTTTCCTGAGACACTGCAGGTACACATATTATTGAATTCATACACTCAGGGTCTTAGTGCTTGCTATTCCTTCCACCTAAAATGCGATATATAATGACTTAAAACCTACTTCTTCAAGTAATTACTCAACTGCCAACTTTTCAGTGAGACCTTCCCTGGGCACCATATCTAAAATGGCATGAACTCCTACCCACTCCAACATTTTCTGACTCCCTTCCCTGCTTTACTTTTCTGTTCGACGCTTTCACTCTCCAATCAAATATACATTTTTCTTATTACATTCTAATTTTTCTTATTACATTCCTATTAGCTGTGGTAGCGCAAGAGTTTTTTTCTGTAGTATTCATTG
>JAQZBX010038859.1:0-23251 GCA_029593785.1 Cabassous unicinctus
ATTGAGGTGTATGTTAGTGATCAAAGATAAATGTTCTAGGTTTTTACTGTATCAATTCATAATACACAAAATGCATCAAGCAGCAAGCAGAAAATTCATCCATAACATTTATCCCACACCAAAACTTACATCAATTAGGTTAATATTTATGTATAAAAGGTATGATATTACAATTACAATCTCATAGACAATCTTGCAAATCCCAATGGAAATAAACTTATTCAGAAATGATATCAATATTTGGGAATAGTAGTGGAGTTATTTTCATAGTTAACAATACATTTAAGGCAGGTTATATTAGAAATTTATACTTAGAGTTGCTTTATACCTGAATGGATGAGAAATAAGAATATCTTGTTTTTGTTTTATTACATTTTTGTCTAACCCATAATGCTACAGAATACATTCTTCAAAAATAAAGAAGAAAATAGATACATTAATATAACTTTTACTTTACTCCATAGGTGGCATAACTTTAAAGAATGACCAATAAATACAGTAATGATGGATTTCTTGCTCACAAGATTTACTGAGAATTGGATGCTGTTAAGGCTACTAGCTGCACTGTTCTTACTGATCTATATAGTGGCAATGTTGGAGAATTTTCTTATTATCCTCATAATTCATGACCAACATCACACACCAATGTACATTTTCCTCCAGCATTTGTCCTTCTTATATCTGTGTTTCATTTCTGCCACAGTCCCCAAATCCATCCTCATCTCCATCACCTTCACTGCCTCCATCTCTTTCCTGGGCTGTGTTTCAGCTCTTCCTGGTGCTTCTTTTAACAGGGTCTGAAGTTAGAATCCTCACGGCAATGTCCTATGACCACTATGTTGCCATCTGCCATCCTCTGAACTATGAGACTGTCATGACCAAAGGCGTCTGTGTCCAGATGATATCTGTGTCTTGCCTCAATAGTGGTGTCTTTGGAATCTTGTACTCAGCTAGGACATTCTCTCTGAATTTCTGTGGCTCCCATAAGATACATCAGTTCTTCTGTGATGTCCCTGCCATACTAAAGCTCACTTGTTCTGAGGAACATGCCACCATAAAAATCAGTGTGGCCTTCGGTGTCTGTTATGAATTTTCATGTTTAGTTTGCATTGCTGTCTCCTATGTGTGTATTTTCTCCACTGTGTTAAAGATTCCATCCACACAGAGCCGATTAAAAGCCTTTTCCACCTGCCTGCCTCATCTCTTTGTTGTGAGTGTATTCCTTGTAACAGGTGCTGTTGCTTATTTAAAACCACCATCTGATGTACCTTCTTCTCTAGACTTGTTTGTGTCTATGTTCTATTCTGTGACACCCCCAACCTTAAACCTTGTTATCTACTGTCTGAGGAACAAGGACATTAAATTAGCTCTAGGTAAAGTTCTATGGAATGTTAGATGTCATGGAGTAATGGAAAGATGACTAAAGTTGAAGTAAGATTTCCTTAATTATTCTCTTCCACTAAGTATCTGTCTGAAGTTATTTCTATTTAGAGATCAATATATCACAGATATTTGTTGGTACATTTAACATACCTTGATTTACTTTGCTTTTTAAAATTTATACAAATTATGAAGGTCTTCCTGTCACATCTTTGTTAATTTTGACACTTGTTCTAAAGCTCCATATACAAGAGATTTTTATGAGGTTCTCATTCTTCCAAAATTTTCATCTTCCCTAGTATTCTCTTTATTTAGTAAATGTTTTAATACTCTAGCTTATGGATATATCAGGCTATATTGATTCAGCTTCCCTCATAATTTCTAATTTTCACTAATTGCTAACTATGCTATTAATTTTGCATTTTAAGAAATGTGTATAGTTAGTTTTATTATGTTTCCCTTATTTGAAAAATAAGTGCTTGAGAATGGATTTTATACATGTACTCATAATTACATCTTTATTTCTTTTTATGTAAATCATACTTTTTGGGCTCAGATACTTCTCACTTTATTAAAACTTCCGCTTGTTTAATGTCTGGACTTCTGACATTGGGTTGTTTTTAAAATGTATTGGAATTGTGAAAGTAGCCTCTGGCATCCCTTCTCACATTGTTATAAATCCCACATCCTACTTGTACCAGTTTCTCCTGACAATATTGCATATATATATATATATATATATAATATTTCCAATACTCTAAATATGCAAAATTATTTCCAACTTATTGCTACAGGAAACAGTTCTGGAACTCTGATTCCTCTGCTCACTATTTCTTCCACATGCAATTTTAATCTGGTAAAGACAGAAATTAACATCTGTTGACCAACTACACTATATTAAGCCCTTTCATGACACTATCTATATTAAATCTTTTCAAATGCCATGTGAGATGGCATTAAAGCAAGTGAGATAATTGAGGATGAGGGAAGATAGCACAATGTCAGTTACACAGCTAGTAACATAGGGATACAATATTAAAATATATTTCTAACCACTGACAATTCCCAGGGACCTCCTTATAACTATTCACCATCTCTGAAACTTTCATTTTATTACCTTCTTTTTTAAAATAATATTTATTTTTTAAAAGATATTTAGATTACATAATGTTACACAAAAATATAGGGATTCCCATATGCCCCACTCCACACCTCCCACACCCTCCCACATGAACATCCTTCATTAGTGTGGCACATTAATTGCAAATGATAAACACATCCTGGGACTTTGCCATTCAGCATGGACCATAGTTCACATTGTAGACCACACTCTCTCCCACACAGTTCTATATAATATGTGATGATATAAAATGGCCTATATCTGTCATTGCAGTGTCATTCAGGACGATTCCCAAGTCCCAAAAAAGGCCCTGTATTACAACTGCCCCCAGAGTCTCCAGTAGCCACTGGCTTCACATCAATGATGCAATTTCTTCCATTGCTTGGATCACAATATATCTATAGTAGAATACCAGCAAGTCCACTCTAGTCCATAGTTCTTTCCCCAATCCTGAGGATTCTGGGATGGTGATGTTCACTCTACCTCTAATTGAGAAGGGGCTTATATCCCATGGGGAAGATGGATATGACTATCTTGCTTCCACTTGCAAATTATTGCCTTCTTTATGAACCTCTCTAATTGTCTAAATTCTACCTATATTTCAAAGTCTAGCTTAAATAGTGTCTGGCTATAAAGAATTATGAAAGTACTTAATTACATATTTCCAAACATCTAAACCATTGTACATATATTGACAATAAATGACTTAAATATTTCTTCATTTGAACAAGTAAATTTAAGACTATAATTGGTTTATATGATTCCTGGTCTGAAAGTCCAGACATAAACTCTTTTATTTCTCTTTATTCATACTTCTGAGCAAATAATAGTGATTATATAAATTATCCTTTAACACATGTCTTCATCTAGAGTTAATTAGTTTCAAAATGGAGCATCTATTATATCTTCTTCAGAAACATTGCTTTAAATAAACATATCAATTTTCTGATGAGTTTCTGTGATAAAATATGTAAGTATGGAATATTTATGTATCTGAGAGTTGAGGACATAGAATAATAACCAAATTTTTAGGGAGGAATCATAAAGAGTAAATTTTAAGTCACACGAGACACTTAGAACAGAAAACTGGAGTGGAAAGCCAATACGCCATGAGAGAAAGTAGAATAGAAGAGAAGGAAACAAAAATGACTTCTTATGTTTTAAACTCAAAGGAAAGAGAATTATTATTAATAGTAGTCCTGGATCCTTTGGTAATGCAGCTCTATAGTTATAGAATGTATTGTTGATATCTTCTCTGACAACTTGTACTGTGAAATCTGTTCTTCCTCTTGTTGTTACTCCTTTGCCTGCTCTGAAGAAAATTCACATACATTAGATGTGGAAAAACAAATACTGGAAACTCTGCAAGTTTACATATCACTTTTATGATGCTGCCCCTCTGTTGAATAATAAACTCTATTGTAAATCATACAATATAGTTAATAGTACAATTGTAAAAAGATTCTGTCACCAATTGTAACAAATGTATCATAATAATACAAGGTATTACTAATGGGGTCCAAGGTTTATGGGAACTCTGAATTTTCTGCATGATTTTTCTGTAAACCTACACTTTCTCTAATAAAAATATTTATTAAAATAAGATTAAAAGAAAACACCATAATAGACAATAGAAAGTATAAAAAACTGTTTTCATATTTTAAAGATTATCAATCCAAATATGGGAAGAAATATTATGCATATGTTCCATACAGGTATGCTATACTATTAAAAATAGGGTGTAAAATTTTTAAAAAGCATCTATAAGAATAAAACATATAGGAATAAATTTAAGAAGGTAAAAAATTTGTACACTGAAAACTACAAAACCCTGCTAACAGAAATTGAAGAATACTTAATAAATGGCAAGGGTGCTGTGTACATGTATTAGAAGACTTAATATTGTTAAGATGTCACTACTACTGAAAGCTATTTACAGATTTAAAGCAATCTCTGCCAATATTCCAGCAGATATTTTTGCAGAAATGGAAAAGCATATCCCATGGAATTTCAAGGGGCCTTGAAGAGTGAAATCCATCTTGAAAAAAAAAAAGTTGGAGACCTTACATTTCTTGATTTCAAAATGTACCACAGGCACAGTAATTCAAACAGTGTGATATTGCCATAAGGATGGACATATCAATGGAATATAATTTAGATTCAAGAAACAAATGCACACATGTATATCAAACTGATTTTTGAAAAATATGCCAAATAGAATAAATGAGGAAAGAATGGTCCTTCAGCAAATGGTACGGGGAAAACTTAATTTCCACATGTGAAGGAATGAAGTTGGACCATTACCTCATACCATATACAAAAATAAACTCAGAATGGATCAAGGACCTGAATATAAGAGCTAAAGACATAGAACGCTTAGAAAAAAACAGAGGAAAACATTCATGACGTTTGATATTGCAATGGTTTCTTAGACATGACAGCAAAAGCATGAATATCTAACAATAAATAGATAAAATGGGTTTCATCAAAATTAAAGTTTATGTGTATCAAAAACTACCAAGAAATTCAAAAAATAACCTACAGATTGGGAGAACACCATAGCATATTTTATATCTGATACGGATTTAATCTTCAGAATATAAAAATAACTGCTACAAATCAATTTAAAAATGGGTAAAGGATGTTTGTAGACATTTCTCTAAAAGAAGATATATTTTTACCAATGAGCATAGGAAATATGCTCAACATCATCAGTCATCAGGAAAATGCAAATCAATACCATAATGAGATAACACATCACCCCAGTAGGATGACAATTATTTAAATAAAAAACAAAAGCTGAAGATATGAAGTATTGATGATGATGCAGGAAAATTGGAACCTTTGGACATTGTTGGTAGAAATGCAAAATGGTACAGCTGCTGTGGAGAAAAATTTGGCAATTCCTCAAAAAGATAACATGGACTTACCATATGACCCAACAATTTTGTTCCTTCTTATATACACAAAATCATAGAAAGCAGGAACTTAAGGCAGAAGCAATCAAATCATTTACATTTCAACAGTCAACAGAGGAACGGATAACCAAAACGTGTTACATATTTATACACATATAATAAAATATTATTCAGCTATAAAAAGGAAAGTGCTTGTGATACATGCTAAACATAGATGAACGTTTTAAACGTTATTTTGCATGAAATAAGCCAGATGAGATGGAAAAATATTGTTTAATTACTCCTACATGAAATATCTAAAATATGCAATCCATGGAGATAGACTAGGTTAGAAGTTACCAGAGACCAATGGGAAAGGGAATTAGGAAATTAATTCTTAATTAATTCAGAGTTTCTTTTTGTAGTTATAAAAATGTCTTCGTAATGGATAGTGGTGACGATAGCACAGCATTGTGGGTGTAATTAATATCACTGATAGTACATTTTAAAATAGTTAAAATTCTCAAATTTTGCATTGTATATATGTTGCCACAATGAAAAAAAATATATTCTATTTTATATTTAGGGAGGTCTTGGGTACACTTCACCCAATTTTCCCAATGGCAACATCTTTTCTCCTGCATAACTATAGTACAATGTTTAAGCTAGAAAACTGACATGGACACAATATTCAAACCTTATTCAGACTCTACCAGTCTTATATGCACTAATTTGTATGTGTGCATGTGTAAAACTATGCAATTTTATCATGTGAAGATTTGTGCAACCATCACTACAATGAAGATATAGAACTGTTCCATCACCACTGCTCCTTTGTGATTCACCTTCAATACCACACCCATCTCCCATCCTGATCCCTAACTACTGGCAACCATTAATGTGTTCTCCATCTCTACAGTTTAGTTATTTCATGAATGGTATATAAGTGGACTCAAAAAGTATGCAACATTTTGAAATTGCTTTTTTCATGCACCATAATCTGCTTTAGAAACATCAGACTTATTTTATCAATGATTTGTGCCTTTTTATTTTGGAGGAGCATACTTTGGTACAGATGTACAAGAGTTTGCTTAATTATCTATGAAAGAACATTTGTTTGTTTCCAGTGTTTGTCTATTCCAAATAAAGCTTTTATGAACCAAAACTAATTTGGGAATTAGTTTTAATGTCTTTGGAATAAATACCAGAATTGTGATTGCTATGTTTGTTGGGAAGTATATAATTACTTGTCTTTTTTTTTTGTCAAACACTTTTATCAGAATAATTATATCATCTTCAATTCCTACTCATACTGTAGGAGACTTCCATTTTATTCATTGTCTTGTCAAGGTTTGCTATTTTAACTTCTTTTGTAGAAGTACTGGGAATTGAACCAGGGACCTTGTACATCGTACATGCAAAGCAGGCATTTCACCACTGAGCTACACCTCTTTCTGCTATTTTAACTTTTTAACTTTTATTTTTAACTATTCTAACAGTTGTGTAGAAATATTTCATCATAGTAACAATATGCATTTTCCCAATTAATTGAAATGTTGAACATCTTTTCACATGTTTTAAATACATATATCTTTTAAAACTATTTTGAAAGAAGCTTTAGATAACATAAATGTTACATAAAAAATGTAGGGGATTCCCATATAATGCACCCCCAACCTTCCCCCTCCCACATGTTCCCACATTAACATCTTTCACTAACGTGGAAAATATGTTACAAATGATGAACATATATTGAAGCATTGCTACTAACCATGGACTATAGATTACATTATAGTTTACACTTTGCCCTGCACAATTTTATAGTATTTGACAATATTTATAATGGCAAATATCCATCATTTAAATGTCATGCAGAACAATTCCAATGTATTGAAAAAATCTCATGTTGCATCTATTCTCCCCTCTCCCTCCCCTCAGAAACTTTGGTGCCACTGCCTTTGTATTAAAGATACAAGTTCAACCATTGTTAGAATAATATATCTATAATAGAATAATAATAAATCTACTTTAACCCATTGTTCATTCTCCAATCTTGAGGATTTTGGAATGGTGATAAACACTCTGTTTCTATTTCAGAAGAGGCTTAGATCCCATGGGGCAGATGGATGGAAATTTATTGCTTGCAGTTGCAGACACTCTGTTCCTTAGGATGGGTGTTGTCCATTATCATCCTTTTGTTAGTTGTCTTGGGTGAATCCAATAAACTTGAGAGTATGTGTTGCAATTCTCCTGAGATTCAGGTCTCAAACAGTATGTAAAGAGACTGAAGATTTAGGTCTCTGGGACATATTTTAAGTATGGTGTTAATTATAGTTTCAAAAAAAAAAAAGTGCCAGAAGAGACATACATAGGATGTAGGGAGCCCATAAATCAGTCTAACTCTGTTACATGGGGGAGCATAAATTCTAAAATATGACCCACTGACAGGATTTCAAACTCCTGAGATTGCCCACCATGCTTACAGTGTCCAGATGTCTCTAGAGTCCTCTGGAGCCCACTCTTTGAGGCACTGTTTACTGTGGCAGTCAAAGAAATCCTGCTGAGACGTGCATAAGCAAAACCTCTGGAATGACTTCCTGACTCACTTTGAAATCTCTTAGCCATAAAACTCATTTGTATTTAATATTTCCTAATTTGGTTAAAGGCCTTTTATCAAGGTGCATTGCTGGTTAGCACTTGGTAATAATCCCTCGGTGCCAAGAAGGCTCATCCCCAGGATTCATGTCTCAAACGGTGGGGAAGGTAGTATGTTTATATGCCGAATTTGGCTTAGACAGAGGCCATATTTGAGCAACAAGGAGACTTTCAAGAAGTAACTCTTAAGCATTATATAATACAAGGCTAAGTTTCCATTTCAAAAGAAAAGAGTCATAAGTAAAATCATCAATATCAAGGGCCTGATATAATGGTCTTTCCTCCTTCACTAGGCACTGCCCATGTACTCGGGGAATTCTTGCTGCTCTATTAGACAATGTAGCAGGACTCCCTAGGATGGCATTCAATATCCTTTCCTTATTGTGTGGGTCTGCATCCACTGAGATAATGCCCAATGAACACTTGAATATATTCATATACCTTATGGCATGCCCAAGGTTAAACCTCTCCTCCCACCACCCTATCACTAACACTCTGCAACAGTGATCCTTCCCTGCCACAGTTGTGACCGTTCTGTGATCCAAAACCTCTCCAAAAACAAAGCAAAAAATAAAATAAAATAATAATAAACAAATCAAAAAATTAAAATAAAATAAATTTTCATTTACACTGTGTCTTTCATCACTGTGAAATCAGCTATTTTTTATGAACAGTGACAACTTCTTCTGTATGTTCCCCCTGTGCCTTATTTTTCTCATTTTATCTTCAAGAAGCTCTA
Source organism: Cabassous unicinctus (assembly GCA_029593785.1). Classification (NCBI taxonomy): domain Eukaryota; kingdom Metazoa; phylum Chordata; class Mammalia; order Cingulata; family Chlamyphoridae; genus Cabassous; species Cabassous unicinctus. Next base: position 8,792 of record JAQZBX010038859.1, read on the forward strand.
GGTTATAGGAAAGTCACATAGAAAACATACAGGATTCCCATATACCCAATGTTCTTCTTTTTTCCCACTCTCTCCTATTAATAAATGTTAAAATTGGATGGTGTATTTGTTACAATTGATGCACAAATATTGAAGCATTGCTACTAACCATTGTCAATGGTTTATATTATGGTTAACATTTTGCAACATACACATTTATAGGTTTTGATGAAATTTAAAATGGCCTGTATCATTATTGACTTTAAAATGCTCTATGTTATATCTATTCTATTCCTCCCTCCTCCTCCCATCAGAAGTTATGGTAACCAGTTAGTTTCAAGTTTAAACAATGAGGTTCATAGTTACATGTTAAAAATATTGAAGGCTTTACATATTTGTCTGTTTTATTTTATTAAGCACTGCCTATGTTCTCAAGAGATTCTTGCTCCTTTTACTGAGAACATAGCAGGACTATCCAGGACAGGAGTTAAATATTTTCTTGTTTATTGTTTGGGGCTCCAACCACTGAGATAGCACACAATGACTAGATGAACACTTTCATATTCCATAGATGCAAGCCCCATGTACTTCCTATTGCACATATAACCCCAACCCTGATGCCCTACACCAGTAACCTTCCCCTGCCCTATTTGCAAAAAGAATATTGCCACCATTGTAATTTTAACCACAGACTTGCAAATCCCCAGAGTTCACCTGTTCCTTCCTCCAATCCTCCGCCCGTTCCATGGATAGTCCATCCCAACCCTCCACCCTACTCCCCCTCACAGTCCTACAACTTCAAACCTAATCACATTAATGCACCACTAATGCCCTCATTCACTGCCCAAACACTCTTTGACCTTATTGTATATTTTGCCTATTTTGAGTACTGTCTCACCACTCTGTACTCCTTTTCTGTCTCCTATTAACCTATCTTCCAGACTCTAACTCCACGAGTCTGCTCAATTTGCTTAAATGTTATCAGTGAGTTCATATAATATTTATCCTTCAGTGACTGGCTTGCTTCCCTCAACATAAGGTCTCCAAGATTCATCCATGTTACCCCGTATGTAAATACTGCATTCCTTTTTACAGGTGAGAAATATTCCATTGTATGTATATACCACAATTTGTTTATCCATTAATCTGTCAATGGACATTTGGGTTGTTTCCAACTTCTGCCAATAGTGAATAATGCTGCTATGAACATTGGTGTGCCTGTATCTGGTAATGTCCCTGCTTTCAATTCTGCTGGGTATATACCCCGCAGTGGGATTGCTGGATCATATGGCAGTTCTATAGTTAGCTTCCTAAGGAACTGCCAAACTGTCCTCCACAGTGGCTATACCATTCTACATTCCTACCAGCATAGGATAAGTTTTCCAATTCCTCTACATCCTCTCCAACAATTGTAGTCCCGTGTTTTATTTTTTAATAGCTGACAGTCTAAAAGGCGTAAGATATCTTCTTGTAGTTTTGATTTGCATTTCCCTAAATAGCTAGTGATGTTGAGCATCTTTTCATGTGCTTTTTAGCCATTTGTATTTCTTCTTTAGAGAAGTGTCAATTCAAATCACTTGCCCATTTTTTAAATGGATTGTGTTTTTATTTTTGAGGTGTAGGATTTCTTTATACATGCTGGATATTAGGCCCTGATCAGTTATTTGGTTATCAAATATTTTCTCCCATTGAGTAGGCTGCATTATCACTGTCCTAACAAACTCCATTGAAGTGTAAGTTTTTAATTTTGAGGAGGTCCCAATTATGTATTTTTCCTTTCATTACTCGTGCTTTGGGTGTAAAGTTCATGAAAACTTTTCCTAACACAAGATCCTTTAGATGCTTCCCTAATTTATCTTCCAAGATCTTCACTGTCTTGGCTCTTATATTAATATTTAGATCTTTGATCCATTAAGAGTTAATTTGTGTATAAGGTGTGAGGTGATATTCCTCTCTCATTCTTTTGGATATGGATATCCCGTTCTCCAAACACCATTTGTTTAAGGTCCTTTCTCTCCCTATTGAATGGGCTTGGTGGCCTTGTCAAATATCAGTTGACTTTATATGCTTGGATCTATATTAGAACTCTCAATTTGGTTCCATTGGTCAGTGTGTCTATCATTCTGCCATTACCATGCAGTTTAGACCACTGTAACTTTGCAGTATGTTTTTTAAATATTTTTAAAATTTTTTACAGATACTTAGATTATATAAATGTTACCAAAAAAATATAGGGATTCCCATATGTCCCACTCCCCATTCCTCCCTGTAATATGTTTTAAAGTCAGGTAGTGTGATACTTCTGATATCATTTTTCTTTCCAATATGTCTTTGGCTATTTGCGACCTCCTGCCAGTACAAATAAATTTCATATTTAAGTTTTCCAATTCAGTTAAAAATACTGTGGTAATTTTTATTGAGATTGCATAAAATCTTTAAAACAGTTTGGGTAGGATAGACATCTTAACAACTTTTAGTCTTCCTATCCATGAATAGGGAATATTCTTCCATTTATTTAGGTCTTCTTTGGTTTCCTTTAACAGTGTTGTGTAGTTTTATACATATAAGTCATTTACATCTTTAATTAAATTTATTCAAAAGTATTTGATTCTTTTAGTTCTTAAAGTAACTGGGATTTTCTTCTTGATTTCCTCCTCAGATTGCTCATTATAGGTATGCAGAAATGCTACTGATTTTGCACATTAATCTTACAACCTGCCACTTTACTGAACTCTTTTATAAGCTCTACAAGCTTTGATATGTATTTCTCAGGGCTTTTGAGGTATAGGATCATGTCATCTACACATAGTAAAATTTTACTTCTTTTCCAATTCGGATGACTTTTATATTTTTTTCTTGCGTAAGTGCTTGAGCAAATACTACTAACAAAATGTTAAATAAGAGCAGTGGAAGTGGGCATACTTGTCTTGTTCCAGATCTTAGAGAGGAAGCTTGTAGGATTTCACCATTGAACATGATGTTAGCTGTGAGTTTTTCATATATGCCCTTTAACATGTTGAGGAAGTTTCCTTCTATTCCTATCTTTTGAAGTGTTTTTATCAGGAAAGTATGCTGTATTTTGTCAAATGTTTTTTTTCCGCATCCATAGAGATGAATATCTGAATTTTTTCTTTCAATCTGTTTACATAGTGTATTACAATGATATATTTTCTTATGTTGAACCGTCTTTGCATAATAGGAATACAACCCACTTGGTAATGGTTTATAATTCATTTCACGTGTTTACCTTTTTCTTTCTTTTTTCTTTTCTTTCTTTTTTTTTTTTTTTTTTTTTTTTTTTTTTTTTTTTTTTTTTTTTTTTTTTTTTTGGTTTTTTAAAGATAGATTACATAAATGTAAAAGAGAATATATGGGGTTTTCCCATATGCTCTGCTCCCCACACCTCCCACATTAGCAACAACTTTCATTAATGTGGTACATTCATTACAATTAGTAAACACATTTTGGAGCATGGCCACTAAGCATGGCTTATAATCAACATTGTAGTTTACAATCTCTCCCACTCAATTCTGGTTATGGCAAGATATATAATGGCCTGTATCTATCATTGTAATGTCATTCAGGATGATTCCCAAGTCCTGAAAATGCCCCCATATTACACCTGTTTTTCCCTCTGTATACCCTCAGACCCTCCTGTGGCCACTGCCTCAAAATCAATGATATTTCTTCCATTGCTAGAATAACAATAAATCTATAGTTGAATAATAGTAAGTCTACTTTAGTCCATAGTTCATTCCCAATCCTAGGGATTCTGGGATGGTGATGCCCACTCCACCTTTAATTGAGGGGGGGGCTTTGCTCTCATAGGGCCAATGGATGCGAGGGACTCACTTGTTTGCAGTTGTCAACACTCTTGTTTCCTTGGTATGTTGGTTATCCATCATCTCCTCCTAGTTAGTTGTCTTGGGTGAGTCCAATGAACTGTAGAGTAGGTGTTGCAAATCCGTTGAGATTCAGGGCCCACCTGGCACATGGACAGCCCAAAGATTTAAGTCTGTTGGATGTATACCTATCAAATTAAGTAATAATTGTAAGTTCAAATAGAAGAACAGAAGAGCCATGTGTAGGGAAACCACAATTGAGTCCAACTCTGTCACACTGGGGAGCATAAATTCCAAAGTAGGGTCCACTGGCAAGGGACTAAAATCCTGACCATCTGCCATGACTATAATGTCTGGATGTTTCCAAGGCCTCAGGAGCCCCACTATTTGGGGTAGTATCTAGTTTGGCTGTCAATGAGATCCTATTGAGATGTGCATAAGCGTTACTCTGTAATGATCTCCTGACTAACTTTGAAGTTTCTTAGCCATGTAAACTCATCTGTCTTTACCTTTTCCCCTTTTTGGTCAAGGTCTATTTTTTTTTCCAAGTTGCATTGCTTGTTTGCACTTGAAAGCAATCCCATGTTGCCAGGGATGCTCATCCCTGGGATCATGTCCCATGCTGGGGGGAATTTATCACATTTATATCCTGAATTTGGCTTAGAGAAGGGCCACATTTGAGCAACAAGGAGCGTCCCAGTAGGTAACTCTTGGGCATCCTGCAACACAAGGCTGAGATTCAATTTCAAGAACAAAGGCTCATAAAAAATAGTCATCAATATCAAGGGACCGTTAATGGACCATCTTCTTTCACTAGTCATTGCCCCTATACTGGGGGATTGTTGCAGAGCTCCCAAGGATGGGAATTTCATATTCTTTTGGTTATTGTGTGAATCTCCACCCACTGTGGCAATGCCCCATGAATATCTGAACACATTTATATGACTTATATGTATGCCCAGATGAACTTCCTCCTATGATGCCCCCTCACTTACACCCCACACCAATGGTCCTCCCTTGCCACAGATATAACCCTTCTGTGATCCAAAACTTCTTCAAAAATGAAGCAATACAATTAATAAGAATATGAAATAGTAGTGATAGTTTTAAACATAAGAAATAATTTCAGAAAATTTAAAAAACTAAAAATAAAATTTTAAAATTGAGATATTAAAAAATAATGAAAAATATTTTTTAAATTTTTTGACATTTTGTCTTTCATCACTGTAAGATCTGGTGTCCTGTATGTACAGTGAAATTTTCTTCCATTTATTCCCCCAGGGTCTTACTTTTGTCCATTTTTGTCTTCAAAGAAGTTTTTGGTCACAGTAATGTCACATACAGAATATAAGGGAACCCCATTTACCCAACATTCTCCCCTTTTATCCCCTTCCCATTTTAATAACCTTTTTATATGTGGATGATACATTTGTAACAACAGATGTACAAATAATGAAACAGCTATTAACCATGTTCAATGGTTTACATTATGGTTTACATTTTGAATCATACACTTTTATAAATTTCTGATGAAATTTGACATGGCCTGTATCCATCATTGCAAGATCATGTAGAATAATTCCATCACCCCCAAATTACTCACTGTTACATCTATTCTATTCCTCCCTCCCCCTCCCCTTGGGGCCCATGGTGACCACCAGGTTTCACTCCTTGAAGGACAAGATTCATATTTACTTGAAACAACACTTAGGTCTTGATACACTGGCGTGACCTCCCCTATTAGGTACCACCCATACTCTCAAGAGATCCTTGCTCCTCTGTATGAGAACATAGCAGGCCTCCCCAGGATGGGAGTCCAACTCCTTCCTGCTCCTTATGTCAGTATCCATCCAATGATACATCACACTATGACAAAATGATCACTTCCACACTCCCTAAAAGCTTGCCCCAGATGCACCCTGTCCCAAATGCACCCCCACCAAACACCCTAAACCAGTAACACTTCCTTGTCATATTGTCAAAAGAGCTTTCCCACACTGTAATTTCAACAATGTACCCACCAATACCCAGTGTTCACCTGCTCCCTCCCCCAATCCTCTCCCCAGTTCCATGAACCATCCAACTCACCCTTCCCACCCTATGCCCCTGTCAAACCTGCACCACCAAACCCAATATTATCACTATATCCCTGTCATATCCCTTCACTGCACAACTACACACTTCCACCTCTTCATAGATTTTGCCCATATGGGTGTTGGCTGATAGCCTTCTTCTCCCTTTCTATCTCTTGTAAACCTATCTCCCAGACTGTAGCTCTATGAGTCTGCTCAAATTGCTTAATTCATATCAGTGAGGTCATGTAATATTTGTCCTTCAATGCCTGGCTTGCTTCACTCAACATAAGGTTTTCAAGATTCATCCATGTTATCCTCTGTGTTAGAACTGTATTCCTTCTTTCAGCTGAGTAATATTCCACTGCATATAAGTACCACATTTTGTTTATCCATTCAGCAGCTGATGGGCATTTGGGTTGATTCCAACTTTTGGCAATAATGCCACAATTAACATTTGTGTTAATATTTATATCTGTTCATGTCATTGCTTTCAATTCTTCTGGGTATATACCCAGAAGTGGAATTGGTGGATCAAATGGCAGATCTATAGTTAGTTTTTTGAGGAGCTGCCAAACTGTCCTCTGCAATGGCTGCACCATTCTACATTACCACCGGCAGTGAATGAGGGTTTCTGTTCTTCCACATCCTCTCGGATACTTGTAGTTCTCTGTTTTTTAATAGCCACCATTCTAATGGATGTAAGATGATATCTCATTGTAGTTTTGATTTGCATTTCCCTAATAGCTTGTGGTGTTGAGCATCACTCAACATGACAATTAAACAAATTGAAGACCAAGGAAAAAGAGGTCGAATGAATGAAAAACAACAGGAAACAGAAGATAGAAAGATGAAGGAAAGAAAACAAAAACTGTAGGCAGAAAAAAATTGGTAAAAGAAAAAAAGGGGGGAACAAAGGGGAAACACAACAAAAAAGAAACAAAACTGCAGCAGCAGCAACAACAACAACAAAAAACAACCAAGGGCCTTCCCTCTAGGCCCCTGAGGATGTTCTCAGGCTGCTGGGGCTCATCAATCAATCACCTTGCAGCCTGCCCTCTGCAGGTGATATTCTGGGTTTTATATTTTATTATTTTTTGCAATTCTGAGGGTTTATTTGTAGGAGCAATTCAAGGGATGTGTTTTAATATCAAATACTTAATAAGCTTGGGACTGAAGAGAACTCCTGTCTCCCTGTGCCATTCTCAACTGTTAGGATATGCCAGGGAGGCCCTCAAATTCTTAGTTCCAGTAATCTCCTTAGAGGAAAGCCCCTAGAATGGAAATTCCAGGCAAATTCAACAGACAAAAGTTTCCTGGTTATGTTTCAAAGCCAACCCAGGTTTTCCATCACACCAGTTTCCATACGAAAAGCTTAGATTCTTTTTCTCAACAGCTCCATTTATGCTAACAGTGGCTTGACTGAGAGCTTTTGTTCACCAAAGAAAAACCTTCCTTTCAAGGACTTAAATCCCCAGCAGCTCCCATAGGGGTCATAGTTCAGGCTTAACACATGGTAGATGTCCTGAATGGGAAATCAGAATTTAAACAGATGTCAGTACATAACAGTAAGCTAGGAATTTATGACCTCACAGCAGGGGGCACCTCACTTTTTAAACTGGAAAATTTCCCAGGGCTCATGGCTTAAGAGGATTCCAAGTTGAGGAAGTGTCCACCTGAAGCAATCACAGAAATTGTGTTGGCAAGCAACATGAGCCTGTGTTCTTTTCTTTTAAATGCCCCCCCCCCAGAGATGGCTCCCTCATCTGTCTGCTCGTTGTCTCTACTTGTTGTGTCCACTCATTGTCTGCTCATCTTCTTTATGAGGCACCGGACACTGAACTCAGGACCTCCCGTGTGTGAAGCAGGTGCCCAACTTCTTGAGCCACATCCACTCCCTGCTCATTGTGCCAGTTCGTTGCATCAGCTTGTCTTCTTTAGGAGGCACCAGGAACCAAACCCAGGACCTCCCATATGGGAGGCGGGCACCCAAATGCTTGAGCCATATCTGTTCCCAAGCCTGAGTTCTAATCCCAGCTCTGAGCCCCTGTCCTCTCTGTGTGACCTGGGACAAGTTACCCAACCTTCCTGAACTTCAGTCTCTTCACCTTAACATAGGATTGAAAATATTATCTATTATTCATAGGGCATTGCAAAGAGTAAAAGTAGGAAAAGGGCATGGCACACAGTAATTTTCCATAAATGATAGCTACTCATAGTATCAATTGCATATTGTTTTCTGCTTTATAAAGCACTATCACAAACACCCAACAGATGCTTCAAGAGTACTGAAATCAATAAGTCAATTCCTTTCAGCCATTTAATTTCTCAGAGTCTTAGATTAATAAATTCACATCCATGAACACAGTCACTGATTGGGGGTGGAGATGGGGAAAGGGACTAAGAAAGCAAGTCTAAGTCCTCCTTTTGGAAAAGAGACACCTGAGGCCCAGAGTAAAAAAGTGATGTTCCCAAGCACCTGGGGATAAAAGATGAGACACCCAGGAGTGGAACCCAGGCCACCTGATTCCAACTTCAGTGCTCTCTCTCCCCTACCCAGTGCCAGGCAAGGGCTTTTATACCTCCATGACCTTGGAGCATCCCTTTGATTAATGCTGTCTTACAGATATTTCACAAATTGCAATTAAATATTAAAAGGAGTTTGGAAAAGGATAACAAAGTAACTTTTATAAAAATCTTTGAGTTCTTTTAAAATTTACATGTAAGAGTATTCACATCAGTGTAAGTTTCCTTTCTTCTTATAATGACACTTACTTTTAAGCTGGGGTTTAAAGTTGACAAAGACCTTAATGAATAGGCAGTACAAAGGGAACTGTCTGTCCATGGCTCATTAGCTTGAAGTTAACGTTTCTCATGGGGACAAGAATCAGCAGAAGGACAGAGCTCCAGGCAAACTGGAAAATGTTCCTCTAGCCCACAGATCATGGATTACTGTCTGGGCTCTGAGTGGCAAATCTCACGTGGTGCTCCCCAGCTTTACTTCAGAGCTACCTACCAGTTAACTGTTCACTCCATCATTTAGCAGCATCAATTGTTATTGGGTGCTCAGCTATATTCCAGAAACATGTGTGACCTCATTTAATCCTCACAACTACCTATAAAGATGTACTATCAAATTTCATCTAATCTAAGACCACAGTGACTGTGTGCACAAAGAAAGCAAGCCATTGCCAATAATAACTGTAAGACTCTATTGATTATAACATGCTTTTTCCCAGAAATGTAAAGATGAGATACATTGTACTGTCTTAGAATTGATGAATGTGAATATTATCCCACTATCCAGATAAAGAAACTAAGGTACAGGGAGAGAGAAAGTAATTTGCCCAAGGGTCACACAGGTGGCAAGGAAGCACTGGGACACAAGTTTAGCTAAGTCTAGTCACACTTACACAGCAGTAAACTCAGATTTCCCGAAGGTCATCTGGAATACCCCCCAAAACAAACAAACAAATGAACAACAACAACACCAGGCAGAAAGGCAGGACACTGGGTGCTAACTCAGCTGCACCACAAGCACCGCAGCTCATTAACTACAGCAATTCTCTGAACAGCTCCGATTCTGACCCTTCATTGCCCAAAGAGGCCACTATGCTAGACCACCTCAGTCAACTGTCAGTTCTCTCCTGGAAAAAAGCACATTTTGGAATCATAAAGTCCTAGATTAAAATTCCTGCTCAACCATATAACCAGCTTGTCACCCTGGGCAAGTTCCAGAGCTGCTCTGAGCCTTGTTTCCTCTTCTTTAAAATGGGGCCACCACCATCTGCCTTAGAGAGATGCTCAAGGACTAGAGAGGACCAAAGGTTAGAAAGTTGGGGAGCGGACGTAGCTCAAGTGGCTGAGCACCTGCTTCCCATGTACGAGGTCCTGGATTTGATCTCTGGTACCTCTTAAAAACAAACAAACAAACAAAAAAAAACAACTTTCATTGGGGAGCTGATGTAGCCCAGTGGTTGAGTGCCTACTTCCCACATACGAGGCCTTGGATTCAATCCCCAGTACCTCCCCCTCAAAAATAAATAAAACAAAAAACCAAAGGACAGAAAGTAGGAGCTGGTGATAAAGAAATTGCTGCAGCCCTACTCATCCCCCTCAGCAGAGACCCACAGCTTTAGGATGATAACAGCTCCTGCTGCAGTCTTCCTCCTCCTCCTCAGCAGAGACCCACAGCTTTAGAAAGATAACAGTTCTCTCCTCCCCTTCAACTAAGGCCCTCTGCTTTAAAAAGATAAGCTAAGCTCACACTTCTGCTTTTGTAAACCCTGCCTGCCCACTTGCTTAGGAATTTGCCTGTGTGAAGTCCCTGTATAAACTCATGAAAGCCAAAACTCAGGTGTCAGACTTTGGAGACTTGACTCTTCTCTGGGCCCACGTGATAATAAAAGTTTGTTCTTCCACCTCTTCAAGTGCCCCTTGGGTTTCTCATGTCCAAGTTTTGTCTGCCGCAACACTGGCAGAATTGGAACTTAATAAATGTTATCTTTTCTGTACTACCTTTTTACTGCTTTAGGCAGAATCGAAGAACAAAGATTCCCTGTGACCTCAACAAGGAAGACACAAGAAAGTAGAGCCTGAGGGATACTTGAGAAATGAAAATGAACTGAAAGTGCCTGGAGGACAGCGACAGGGTTTGTTTAAGGAAATTCTAAACTTTTGAATAAATGAATTGATAGGGGAAAGGGGGAAAAAGAAAGAACAGGAACTTAAAGCTATTAAAAGACACTGGTCAAGAGACATGAGGATGAAGATAGTTATATAACTGAACCTGACACAGAAAACTGATCTTTGAAGATTTATACCAAAAGTGATCTACAGTGAGAACTTCTCCATTGTTCTATTTTGTTTGTTATGTAATGCTCTGGGCATTTCTCCCCTTTCTTGCCTCAAGAGCTTCAGAAAATCCTCAGGAGACAGGAGTTTTTGACTCAGAGGGAAGGGGAAGCAAATGTCATGTAGAAACAAACTTGCAAGCGCCATATTTTTTTTCTCATCATGTCCTTAATGCCTAGCGCAGTTTCTAGCACTTGGCAGACTCTCAAAAGAAAAAAATGTGTTTTTTTTTTTAGTTGAATGAACATTTCTTTCTGATTCTTCATGCAGTTTCTTTTTGACCCAAACTCCAAAATATACTATACCTTTATTCTATCGAAAAGCCTAATCTTTCCTGCTTCTTCTCCAGCGGCATTCTAATAACACATTCTATAATAACAAACAATGCACTTGGTGTATGCAACGTCTCCACACTATTTAATGTGATGCCATTCTCTCTGCAAAATGCACCTCCCACAAACCAAACCAAACTCCTGAAGTTTTCCTTCTTCATCTGTCCCAACCCTTCAGCTCATCATCAGTGGACTGGGTTACCACCACCCTGGTCTCAATCATTCTGTTAATCTCCTTCCTCTCAGCACAGCAACTTTTCCTGGAGATAAACATGCAAACACGTTCAGTTCACCCAGATTCCTTCCATTTCCTCCCCACCAAGCCTTCACTGACACTTCCAAAGAGGCCCATGTGACAAGAAAGAAACTATGGAAAAAAATCTGGCTTTATCTCCATGACCCCAGGAGATTTACTTGTTTTCCGTAAGTTCAGGACAGCTACCAGTTTTTTTTTGGAATTATGTGAAAGAATACTGAAACAGTTAAAGGGTTAGATAAGCACTAATGGAAATGGCTGTTGCACTTTTCCAATACCTTCTCTGAGATAAATTGTACTGTATTACTCCATTCTAAAACCTACAAACTTTGACTCCTCAAACTCTCCCTCCATTTTCCTTTATTGATTTCAATATTCAAGTCACTCTGTTTCCCTCCAGCTTATATCTAGTTCCTGAAAGGACTCTTTCAAACCCTCTGATGAGAATCATCAAAACATGCAAAAGTCTCAGTCCTGTTTTTGTGCAGAGCTGTGATGGGCCTGCAAACATGAACATGGTACAACACCTGCCCTCAAGGAGCCCATGCTCCTCCTTCAACTATAAAAATGTATGTCTTCCCTGTGCAGTGTCTAAAAAAAATGTATGGACAAAATAATTTAAGGCTTTGGAAAAAGAGCGAGGGTGGAAGCAGACCAAATTTGCCTTTACACATTATATCCTGTAACCACAAAGTAACCAATACCACAATGAGGGACTAAATTTTCCAAAAACCGTTTTCAAAATGGGAAATTCTCCTGCACCAAATAGCAAGTCATCATGCGTTCTGAGCTGTGTGTGGTGCAATTTAAGCCAGCTGTTCCACTCCTGCTTCCTGTCTCACCGTTCATTTTTGGATTCACCAGGGGCTACAGCCTCCACCATCACACACGCGCTTCCCGACAGGGCACCTGGCCTTAGACCTCAGTCCAATGTCATTTATTACCTCCCAATCCCCCGGAGTTCCGCACGCTGCTGCCTCGTTTCTAAGACACACACAAAAAACAACCCGAAGCGCAGAAAACCTATGACAGATCCGCGTAAAAGTAACTGAGGTTGGCGACTTCCAAGCATTTTTCCACGTGGGCTAGCAGGACAGGAGGAACTGAGGGCCCCATTCATAAAATTACAAGCTGTTTACTTTAGTTTGCGTGTGGATGATGCCTCCCTAATCTGGGTCGAGCCCCCAGCCCGGGGACTGCAGGCTAGGAGGACTGGACAGCTGGTAGCTCTGTCCCGGGTCAACCCCTAACCGCCCTAAAGGCCCCTAAAGTAAGGGTTCCCCTAGGGCCATCGTAGGGGCGCGTCGCCGTTAATTCGGGGACCGTGACAGCGGGGTGGGGAGCCTGGGGACTCGACTGCACGTCCCGCCGCTCCAACTGCCACTGCACCCCGCCGGTGCCCGGGACCCGACAGGGCCGGGCCGCCGCCAGCCCAGGGCTCCGCTGGCTGCCTCATCGTACTGCGCCGGCGCCAGGGCTCCACGACCGCCGCGGGTGGGTTCTGGCTGCAGCTCTAGCTCAGGCTGCTGTGCCGCCTCCTGCTGGCCCTCGTGCAACCTGCCGCTGCGTGCATTTGGTGGACGCGCCCTGTGCCCGCGGCCTCCGCCTGATATTCCGGGTTTTAATGATTAAAATAAAATAAAATTAAAAAGGAAACTTAAAAAAAAATAACAGATTCAAAAAAGCCTAAAACAAAAAGAATGTCTAAATGTTCCCTGTGAACCAGGTAGACCACTCTCTTGATCAACCCGAAATAGAACCAGGGGCCTTCTGTTTGCAAGGCAGGAATTCCTCCACTAAGTTAATTGTCTCCTTAGGTTAATCTGTCTTCAGACAGCTATCTGACCCCTTTCTGCCAGGCATGTTTAGACTTCTAAAGTTTCCTAGGATCCTGCTGATTATGTGCCTGTCCCTGCCCCCTCTCTAATTTAATTATCTAATTGCTTTCTTTCCCCATGCGCTGGGCATGAACTCGTGCCTTAGGGAATCCATCCTGCCCTCTCCCAGTAAAGGTGGTTTCCCTTCCGAAATTCAAAGGTGGCTCAGGTGGCCAAACTCACCACAAAGAAACCACTCTCCACTCTCTGCAAGACCCCACTTCCTCCAAAGGAACGCCCCCTCCCATTCCCTTGGCAACATTAAGCAAGGGGCACTGAGGCTACTTACCATGAGGGCTAGGTATATGTGCTGTTTCCAGCCATAGGGGTGAGCAGCTCATGGTGTTCTTTTTCTTTTCAGTAACCTCTTAGATGACTCAAAGCACCTCCCTGTTCTATAGATATCCAAAGCACCTCCTTTAGATCTAGGTACCTACATTCTCTTTTTTTATGTGAGAGGGTCAGTCTCTGCCTACCTACTCCGTTGCCATTTTCCTGGAAGTCTTCCTTTACATCTTTAGTTAAATTTATTCCTAGGTATTTGATTGTTTTAGTTGCTATTGTAAATGGAGGTTTTTTTTTCTTGATTTCCTCCTCAGATGGCTCATTATTGGTGTACAGAAATGCTACTGATTTTTGCAGATTGATCATATAACCTGCCACTTTCCTGAACTCATTTATAAGCTCTAGAATCCTTGTGGATTTCTCAGAGCTTTCTACATATAGGATCATGTCATCTACACATAGTAAAATTTTACTTCTTCCTTTCCAATTTAGATGGCTTTTATATCTTTTACTTGCCTAAGTGCTTGAGCAAGTACTTCAAACACAACGTTAAATAAGAGAGGTGGAAGTGGGCATCATTGTCTTGTTCCAGATATTAGAGGGAAAGCTTTTAGAATTTCACCTTTGAATATGATATTAGCTGTGGGTTTTTCATATATACCTTGTTTCATGTTGAGGAAGTTTTCTTCTATTCATATCTTTTGAAGAATTTTTATCAGGAAAGGATGCTGTGTTTTGTCAAATGCTTTTTCTGTATCTATAGAGATGATCATGTGATTTTTTTCTTTTGATCTGTTTATGTGGTGTATTACATTGATTGATTTTATTATATTGAACCATCCCTGCATATCACGGATGAAACCCACTTTGCCATGGTGGATAATTTGTTTGATGTGTTGTTGAATATGATTGGCAAGTATTTTGTTGAGGATTTTAGCATCTAAGTTTGTTTTCTGTTTTCTG